>VNKC01002674.1:0-207856 GCA_008042775.1 Drosophila pectinifera
TAATTAAGATTTTAGCGGCAATTCCGAATATAAACGGCATTTGGTTGTCATTCTATTTTTGGCAAAATTATGCTCTTTAGAAGACATCAAATGCGGATTTTTGGGTCCTTAAATCGACATTTTTTTATCCTCATTTTTGGTCAAATCATTTTTAAGGCAATATTTTATTATTAAATAATTAAGATTTTAGCGGCGAATCGGACAGTATACGGCATTTGGCTGTCATTCCATTTTTGGCCAAATTATGCTCTTCAGAAGACATCAAATGCGGATTTTTCGGTCCTTAAATCGGCATTTTTATATCCTAATTTTTGGTCAAATCATTTTTAAGGCAATATTTTATTATTAAATAATTAAGATTTTAGCGGCAATTCCGAATATAAACGGCATTTGGTTGTCATTCCATTTTTGGCCAAAATATGCTGTTCGGAAGATACGTATTTTAGGGTCTTAAAATCGGTTTTTTATGTCCAAATTTTTGGCACAATTCAATATTAAAAATATTTATAACTAAGCCAAAATAGCCTTAATTTCCAATCGGAAAGCGATGCTATCTTAGTTTTTATTTAGTTAATTAATCTGCATGGTGCTCTCTCATGAAGCTTTTTTCTTCTGAGTCAGAGTTTATATATCATTAGGACTTCCACGGATACACGCTAATCAATATGCGGCAATCTTGTCTGGTTAGACTTCATTTACCCCTGGAAGCTTAAATCGCAAACATAATCAACTGAAACCTTGGATCTATGTATATTAAGGAATTAAAAAAAAAACATATTTTGTGACTTACTTTTTGGTAACCAAATTATAATTCCTAGAGCCACATCCCGCAGCCATCCCTAGTCCTCGGGAGATGTCAGCAGCAGAAAGTTGCATTCACTGGTCCTTGCAGCTTAATTAATCACCCGATTAATGGCCGGAGAGCGGACTGAGGACTATGGACTTGGAAGTGTGGCCTCCGTACAGTTTACAGTTGGACAAAAAAGTAAATAGTTGAACGCTTTCCGTTTCGTTCCGCTCCGCTCCGCACTTCTGCAATTCACGCCACACACACAAGCTTACCCACCGAAAAAGCTGGGCAGGATCCGGAGGAGGCCATGGTCAGGACGGGCCAGGTGGGGGGCAAGTGCCACTGACATGCGCCAGTAATTAACGTCCCATTTTGGGTTAGATTATCCATGAATAATTGGGAATGACGATGGTCGCGCCTGTCGCACCGGAAGAAAAATACCCATAAGTATAGTAATATATTAAAATGTTTTTAAGGCATTCAAAATCATTAATCATAATTAATTTAAAAAAATCTGCGGAGTATGAACTTTTGATTTGTTTTGAATTTACTTTTCATTCGATTTGATTTTCCGCTAATAAAAGCTCATTAGGTTAACTTTTCAATACTCCATCGTATCGTATCACAACAATGAAATATAAAATAATAATTACCATATGCAATTAAGGTTAATTTGTATCACATTTTCGGCGGTGCAATGGCCTGTCGGTGGCAGCTGATAAGTTAGGTGCAACTGTAATGGAACGGCATAGGATCGCTTTGGAATGGCTTGGGGGGAATGGGACTGGGATTGGGATTGGGATGGGGATTGGGATTGGGATGGGGATTGGGATTGGGATTGAGCGGACGGAGTGGCGCAACTGCACCAGATTGATGATGGCCGGCTAAGTGTAGTCATCTCCATTCTCGTTCCAATTCCCTGACCCCTCCAACATCATCATCAGGAGTGAGTGTTTTTGGAGACTGAAAACTTTGCTAATTGCTTTTTGGCCACGGCTACAGCGATGGCTACTGCAAATGCTGTTGACGACGAGGATGACTCCACTCCGGAGTCCGTAGTCCGTAGTCCGAAGTCCGGAGTCCAGAGTACGGAGTACGGAGTGGCCCCTTGCCACAGTTACAGCATCCGAAAAATTGTACTTATCCATTTGCAGTTGAGTTGCCAGGCACATTGGCCTGGAAACTCCACTAAACCAGGGTTAAATCTTAATTTTTGTAGCTTAAAAGTTAACGAAAATCAAGATTTAATTTTATATTTTAACATTTTTCTGGGTTTAGGCCTTTTTTTTTGGTTGAATATTTTGGTAACAATATTTTTTACTCCTTTGTATCTATTAGACATTTTTCCTATATTTTTTGATCCCCTTAAAAAGGATTCGCCTGCTACCTAGTATTTCTGATTGCCTGGTACCTGAAATCCCCGTGCAGTGGATATTTCCAGGCGAATTCCTGTTAGCGATGACCCTACAAACTAAAAACAATTCTTCCCAGATTCTTTTTTCTTTTTCGACAAATCAGAGATAAAAATCATAACTCTGCCAAAACAGCCTTAATTTCCAATCGGAAAGCGGTTCTATCTTAGTTTTTATTTGGTTAATTAATCTGCATACTGAGTTTGGAAATTTAAAGAAATCAAATTTTTGCCCATTTTTGACAATTTTAATTATGTAACCCCTTATCATTTTTTCAAAAATTGGCCAAACATTTTTTTCTTGTTTTTTTTTTCCAAATTTTAGTTTAAAATATTTAAGATTTTAATGGTCACTTCACTTCACTATCACTTGCTGTTAAGAAGACCTCATGTTTAAAGACCTCATTTTTAAATTGGAATTTTTATATCACATTTTTTTCAAAAATCAGAGATTAAAAATATTCATAATTCTGTGCACTATTATTTAATTTATTTAATAGAAAATTCCCCTAAATTCCCCTGTTATTTATGGAGTCACGTTTAGTTTTGGACCAATGTGTAGCTTGATGCCATGTCCAGGCCAGCTGCTCCTCATCCCCATCCGGTTTTTGTTGCCCATTTAATTGTGCTTTTTTGGCTCGGCCTACGATTTGTGTGTGCCGACTCAGCAGAGAATTAATTACACACACAGCGAGAGAGAGAGATAGTTTCGCACTTTTGTGTTTTATATAAATTCTGCACTTTGCCCGGCATCTTCGAGTGTCAAAACAAATTTTTGCAAAATGTGCCATTCATTTGTTACGGGATTACGGGGCCCAGAGAGACCGGAGAGCCCAGGAGACGGAGTCAGCCCCCAGAGTGGCGGCGAGCTGGAGCTGTCAGCTCGACTCCCTGGAGGGAGCACATGAGACCAGGACTCGGATGTGGGACACTGGGAGCTGACCGCTGCCCAAATGCAAATGTCATTTTGTGGTCATTCGAATGAATAAACGAAATTAAATGCAAAGAATTGGGCAACATGCAAAAGAGTTTGACTGGCAGAAGCCTCGAACCTCGAGCTGGGAGTCGAAGTCAAAGTCCACCCCCTGGCGGAGCTGGCGGACTCCGGACCATCCCGTCCCCTTAAACCATGTGGGACCACACATGATTGACAGCAGCCGGAATCGGAATCGAACTGGATGCCATCTGTGAATCGATCTGCCAGTGGAAAGGTTGCCCCGCACACTTGCTGACCAGTGTCATTATGACTTAGAGCCTCGAGAGCCACGAGAGCTTCGAGGAAAAATATAATCAGGCAAATGGAGAGTCAAAAGACCAAGACACATGAATCTGACACTCGTTTCCTAAGTGTCAAAGGGGAAAATTCTATTCTTGTTTACTCAAATTGAAATCGGAATAAATTTGTATTGTTGTGTCTGTTCTATGAGGCAAAATAATGCAAAAAGGTTTACACAATCAGCGGCATTGTCTGGGGAGAATTAACTCCCTGACTTGGAAGTAATTTATATCTATAATTTAATAAGAACAATTAACTTCCTTGTCAAAAGAGTAATTATTATATTTATTACTCATCATATACAACGAAAAAAAATCCTATTTTAGGCAGACCTTTTTTATGTTAGAAATAATATAATAAGTCATTTATTCCAGAGTTAAACGAAAGCCGCTGAATTAAATCAATCTAGGCATTTACTGGTTAATTATTTATTAATTATTAATTAATTAATTATTTTCAATACTGATGTAATTATAATTAGATAAGAACATGTCCATACTTTTTGTAGAACAAAGAAGATAAATCGTATTTAAATTCCCCTTGAGGAGGTATTTAGTTTTCAGTATTTGTCTTACTGTATTTGTGGCTTATGTACAACATCTATATATTTTATAGGAGTTATAGGAGTCGCATAATGTATATTGAATTAAGCAAAATGTTTAGAGACTATTCAAGATTTTTAAAGCTTTTCTTTTAGTATACTTTCCTAAAATGTTATCCATGACCAGTGTCATTGTCTATTCTTATGACTTCTTTTGTGTATTTAATATTAGTAAAGAAAATAATAAATAAATACCTTAAGTGGATCCTTCTCAGGTTGTTCTATTAAAGCCCTTTGTGACTCCTCGGAACTCTGAACTCTTGGCCACGTTGATTGAGGTCATTTGCGAGCGTAAACGTGTGAGTCGCTTCGAATTAAGAGCTCTTCCTATCGACCCTTCGACTGGGACGAGTGGCTGCTCCTCCTGGAGAGCTGGAGTGCTGGAGTGGTGGGGCGCGGGGTGGTTTCTTGGGTATTTGGCGATTCCCAAAGTGCCAAAATGGCAGGGCGGCGAGGGGGATGGACACACACATTCGATTAGCAGAGGGGCCCCCGAAACTCGATGAGTTTTATTAGTAAATAATGGCAAATCATTTGCCAGTTGACACTCGGCGAAGGACACGTAAGGGAATGTCACTGGCAGGACCCGGTCTCAGGCACTGCGGCCTGCTAATGAGCGCCATTAATGAGCGCTATTTTTCATTGAAAGGACAATCAGCGTGTGCGGCTGGGTGGGGGCAGTCCTTTCGGCATAATGGGGCAGGAAATCTCTGGGGTATTTAGGCGTCCAAAATGTTGCAAAGACGGCGATGACAGCAGGTGCCTCATACATGTGTATCCTTGTACATATCCTTACGCACGCACACTCGCACCCTCGCACACACAGGCCCCATGAAAATTTAATACGAATTGCCGAGAAGAAAGCAAAGAATTCGTAATTAAATTAACCATTTGCCGGCGCCCTCAGCCTCACCCTCGTGGTTCTGGCCGGGTCCCTTTGTTTTTTTGCGTCGCTTTAAATTAAATATTTTTGCCCTTTCGCCGAGAGTCCCTTCCGGGATGATGCGGATGCGGATCTCGGATGCGGCGTTGAGTGGGTCAGCGGCAAGGAAACCTCAGCAATTTCCACTCACGGTGCCCTCCGGTGGCGGAGGCCCGCACTCAATCAGAGCCTGTCTTGGCCAGCAGAGAAAACAACCAAGGTACTCCTGGAAATATTAAAAAAAATAATAATTCTTTTATTAAAGAAAATAGGAATAATTACTCTTACTTAAGCTTAAGCTAAAGGGATTAAGGAAATGCTCAAAAAATCAAAAGAACTTACGCAGTAAAGCTCCAAAAGTGCATTTTAAGTTAATATCTGTAGCTTGCTGCTATTTCATTTAATTTAAATTTAATTCCAGTGCACATCTGAAACCTCAGGCTCGGATTTTGGCCCCAGGTCGAGCTCCGAGCTTGAGGTTGAGCCTGGGGGCTGGGCCTGTGGGTCCCAGGTCCACTACGACACTCTGGAGAGAAGTGCGGAATGAAAAATCGACTTGCAATTAGCAAACATGAAACATGACTACTCACAGGCCACTCTCCTCCAGCTTCCTGCGGGGAAGAGGAATGTGCACAGACACATCCTGTATTCTGCGTGTGTGTGTGCGGGTGTGTCTGGGGCTGCAGGAGCTGGCTCCAGGAGCTGGCAGCGTTGTCAGCATGGTTAATAAGTTACTTTCGAGATACTTTATTACTTCCTTGGTGGTGAGCGACAGCTGTGCGGGGGCAGGTGGTGGGGGGAGGGGCGGCACAAAGGGTTGCTACCCCTTTCACCAGCCCCAACCCGTAGCCTCGGCGCGTTCCCTGTCTGTGCGTGAGTGTGTGCAGTTTTTTAATTTATGCGATTTTTGACTGCCGTCGCCCCCAGCGTACGCACACGAGGGTAAGGGGGTGGGCAGGGAAATGTGCAGGGGAATGGGTGGGGGGATGGGTAGGGGGTTGGTTAAGGGTTGGGGCCAGTGACACTGCCTGGCACAGTGGCAGCTCTTCATTAGCTCAAATTGTATTATTTTCAAATGTAAATTAAAATTAACCTGCAATTGTGGAAGAATCCATAAAAGAATTGGAATTAACAACTAATTATAGCTTCAAATGGAAACAAAATAACTTAAAAGCCATTGATACTGATTGAAGATGATTGAATTGAAGATTCCGATCGAGAACTCTACTGCAAATTAATTGAATTCCATTTGGTAAAGTAATTCATTAATTAATTAAATTGTTTACTTGTAATTCTTTAAGCAAAAGTATAAAAAATGTCAAATTATATTTACTGACACACCTTAAACCACTGTGCAAGCTTTGCCTGTTTTATATAAAATTTGTTTAATTATAAATAGTTTGTTAATTCATCCACACAACTTAACACAGTTTCTTCACGACTTTTACCCACTGTGCCTCGAAAGTAGGCAATAGTTTCCACATTGCACGTTATCAGCGGCTCCCCCCTCTCTCCAGGGGGGTCTGGGGGGGCTAGACAAGGCCCCATTTCGAGTTTTTCCTTATTTATGCAAATGAAATCAATGCTCGTTGACGTATGCGTGTGTGTGTGCCGAGTGGTGTGGTGTGGCGTGGTGTGCCTGTGATTGCGTCAAAAGAATAGAAATTTTTCATTTTAAATTACATGCCAGCGCAGGGCAAACTTTTGTTCGTTTGTTTTTGAAGAAGTTTGCACCGAGGACGGAACCGAACTCAAACTCAAACCGAAACCAAAACCGAGAGCCAAAGCTCTGCCGAACCACATTAAAGGTAACTATGCAAATATTTTTGCGGCTCACACGAGCAAACACAAACACAAACACAAGCCGAATACCGAATACCGAAAGCCGACAACCGACAACCGACAACCGGACCCGGCAACCCTTTCACCTCCTGCATTTGTTTGATTTTTTCGTGCCCTGCAAGTCCTTGGCGGTGGCAACCAAAAGTATTCCATGCTGGTCAATCGCAACGTCCCCGGGAAGTCCAGCCTTTTCGGCTTGCCTCTAATTGTGATTTGCTCGTAGTTTTTCCAGCAATCACTTACCCGGAGATCTCCCCTGCCCAGCCTCCGAGAGCTATGTGCGGAATGTCTAATGAAGCCACATAAATCAAGGATGTCCGCCGATCGTCCTCCTTCATCGCCTGCCGGACGGAGGTCAGCGCCAGTGGCTAATTGAAATTAAAAACGTTGCCAAGAAATAGCTGGGCACTTTCCATTCGATTTTCCCCAGTGTTGGTGGTTCGCCACTGATTTATGCTAATGTTCAAACAAAAAAAGAAAATAAAAAAAATAAAAATAAGTATTCCAAACAAATCTAGGCAAAGCAATTAAGATGACTAATCAGGGAAGTCGGAAAGGGGGTTTACAATTTATTATACATTAAAGTAATGTAGATATAATCACTCATTGAATGAAATATCATTAAAAACCCATCTTCCATGTGAGGAAAATGTAAATTCCTAGGTACTTACCACTTGCACTGCCATGGAATTTCCAAAGTGTTCTAGCTTTGGGTACTGAAGAGGTAGCCATGCTCTCCTTTCTGCTTCTAGTCTTGGTGCTTTTTGAAGAAGAATGTCTCCCCCTTTTATGCATTAAAGAGCTCTGTCGCAGTATTGTGTATATCCTTTATTTGGTATTCGAATTATTTAATTCTTGTAATATTAAAAAAAAAAGACAATGATCACATAAAATATTTTTTCGCTTGTAAATTACAGAATTGTTTTTCTTGTCATACAATACAATATTATATTATATTATATTATTTATATATATACTATTATTTTAGATTTATATTATTAGTTTAGTGTTTAAGTTTATTAATCATCGTAGTGTGTTTATTACTTCTTTTAGTACAATGATCTCTGTGGTTGTTAAGCCTGCTATTTATTTTTTTTTTGCTTTCAGTTTTCAGTTTGTTTTGTTTTCAACTTTTTTCGACTTGGTTTTCTTTTATATTTTTGTTAAAATTCGTCTAAATTACCCTTTACAGGGGCTCCTGCTGCTCCTCGCTACGCACTCCACCTTTTTACCTTTTATTAAGATATAATTAAGTTTAAGATTAGACGTATGACGATACAAAAAAAAAAAAACACGTGACTTTGTTGTTGTTCAACTACTTTTTGTTTACTTAAGCTTACACAATTAGTTTATTATGTTTTTGGTTTAATGTATTGCACTGAATTTTAATCTAATCTTCGATTCGACTTCCCCGGGGTCTTTGGTTAATGCCGCCTCTTGCCCCGACCTCGTTATTGCGAATTATAACATTAAAACTTACAGCCTACAGAGAGAAGCATACACACATATACACCACACATTCTGATATATATATATATATATATATATATCATATATATATATGTATGTCCTATATGCGTTCTGCCGATTACACGTCCCTCGATATTCGCTTGATATTACCATATATTTCGACTTTTTTATTACAGTTACACCGACAAAAAAAAAACAAAAAAAATGTACGATCCACTAACTTTATTAATGATTATATTTGCTTTATATTTTATTTGCTTTCTCCACGTTTTTGGTGTTCGACTTTGCCACTAAACTAAACTTATCCTGCGGGGTTTGGGCAGAGGTCCTGGAGAGGGCCTCTTCCGGGGTAGAGTAGTTCGGACATCCTTCGTATGCAAAAAATTGACCAGAGATTAACACCAAACAAATGCCCTACATTTAAACATTATTTAGTTTCCACTTCTATTTATATATATATTTATATTTATATTTATAGTTAATAACTTCTAGTTTAGTATTTGATACAGACAAAAAAAAGTGTTTGCAATTTATAATCCAATTTCGATTTTCCCTCTTTTATACACGACGAAAGCGTCTAGGATCTAGGATGTGTGTGTCTGTGTGTGTGCCGTGGAACACTTCTAACACTAAGCCTGGGACACAGCAGTGTCCTACCAACTCTCTATATATATATATATGTATAGGCCTACTTACTAGGTAGATCTCCCCGACATCCTGGCAATAGCGGGCAGACAGGGTCTCTGACTCGCCCTTGGTAACTCCAATGTCTATAGCTATGAATAACCCCAGTTAAACTCGTACGTACTCCTACTCCCTGCTTCCCTATATAAGTATTTACACGCGTCGTCGTCTTCGTCGTCGTCGTCGAGCCCTGGACGGGATGTGGCTCTGTTTGGGGTCACCAGTAGTAGCTGTGCTCTTTTGATTCGCAGTCTCTCTGCCGGGCTTTTGATTACTTGGCTGGGCGCTTACTATTAGATGGGCGTGGGCATCAGCTTGCCGTAGTCCTGGTGCATGCTGGGCTTCACCGAGTTGTAGACGGGCCGCTCCGCGTCCTCGGGCAGGGCGTACACGTCCGGGGGCACGCAGAGCGACTGCAGCTTGGAGATGTACGAGTCGAAGTGCTCGTGCGGGTGCGGATGCGAGTGCGGATGCGCGTAGCTCACCGGATGGTGAACGGTGTACGGATGATGGTGGTGATGATGGTGCGGCGGCACAGGCGGCGGGCCCACTGAGGGTCCGCCCAGGCCATTGCCTCCGCCGCCCGTGCCAGCTCCCTGGTGACCGTACATGCCGCCATTGCCACCGCCGATTGTCCCTCCACTCGACGGTGGCGGTGGCGGCGGCAGCAGGGTGGAATAGGCCGCCGCATGCTCGGTGCTGCCCACCAGTGATCCTCCTCCTCCGCCTCCTCCTCCTCCTCCACCGCCTCCCAGCTGACCGCCACACACGCCGTCCACACCGGACGACGAGGAAGACGAGGGCGGCGGCGGTGGCGGCGGCGGCAGACGCACATGCTCCAGCAGCGTGATCACATTGTTGCGCAAGCTCTCGTAGTAGTTGTTCAGGTTGGCATTGGGCGGGGCCCCTCCGCTCTGCTGGCCATTGTCCATCGGCGGATTCGAGTTGCTGCCGGAGCTGGGGGCCAAGTTACTGATCGAGTGGCCCAGATCGTTGCTGGTCGCCGCCTGTGAGCCGGAGCCGCCGTTCCCGCTGCCGTTCTGGTTCTGGTTCTGGTTCTGGGCGGCAACCCCAGCCACGGTCACCGTGTTAGCTGAGCCGCTGGTGGAGCTGACGCTGGCGAATGGCGATTGACCGCTGGGCGAGGCCATGGAGGTCACCGAGGAGCGTTGCTGCTGCTGCTGTTGCTGGTGGCCGCTCAGTGGAGAAGCCTCCTGGAAGGAGCAGAGTATTGGTTAGCCGGGGGCCAGGGCAGGCGCAGCAAGGGCGGGGTGCACAGACACTGGTCACGAATGGGAATTCAATTCCCCGATTTACCGGGTCACTCAACCTCCCCCGAGCGGAGAGGGAGAGGGAGCGGGAGAAATTAAATAGAATATGTACAGTATATGTGCACATATGTGTACATGGGAATTCCAATAAGAAAGCAGCAAGTAAACGAAAAAAAAAAACAAGAAGAAAGGAAAAGAAACGAAGGTAATGGGGGGTTGGGGTCCTGCGCCTTTGGGGGTTGGGAGTCCTCTGGTTTGGGGGCTGAAAAAAAAGCAGAGACGAGTGAAGCCAACGAAGCCACCCGAACACGAGCGAACTTGGTTTTTTTTCGGTTTTTTCGGAGTGGAGTTCCTGCCATGCGAGGGGGAACGGGGACAAAGGTTAAGGCAGCGCCAGCAGCGTCGCCGTCGACGCCACGTAGCACACTTTTTCCTTGGCCGACCTTCCCCCCGAAAACGTTTTTAGGAGCAAATCGAATGGCGTCCTGCGATTTGTTGGCGCCTCGTCGTCGTCGTCGTCGTCGCATTGCTTGTGCCTGCGCATGACCAGCACACACAGGCACAGGCACAGGCACGGGTACACACACACACGCACGCACACTAGGGACACACGCGTGCTTAGGGGTGTGCCGCTCCTGCCACACCTCCTGCCGCATCCTGCCGCATCCTGATTCGCTGCCCCGATGCAGCAAGGATGCAACACCAGCGATTGGCCGAAGCAGAAAGCCGAGGCGGCAGCAGGAGGCGGAGGTGCTGCGCCGCAGTGCACTCTAGGTGGATGCGAATCGCAAATGAAGCCATCACCGAAAGCCGGCTTAATTTCCATATGTAAATATATCGCATATATATATATATTTTTATGATATATATACATGTATGCGCTTAGGCTCAAGACGTCTGATAAAACTTTTCGCCTGAGTTCACCACACTTTGCTCAACTTAACTTTGTTGTTCATTGTTTTTTCTTTTTTTTTCGCCGAGTTTTAGAGACGTCCTTGAAAAGTGGCAAGACAGTACGGAAAACAGAAACTCGCTTAGGTGACGACACAGCCGACAAACTGAAAAACTCGGAAAAACAACTAAGAAGAAACTCTCGCTCACGCTAAGATGGAAACTCCACTCAAAGTCTCGTTTGAGTCGAAAGTTTGAAAAAAAAAGAAGTAAAAATAAACAAAATGCAAAAATAAATACTAAGGGAAAGTACAGTTGGGTGCAAAACTTGGCAGTGTGACCAGCGTCTGCAAAGTTGCGAGCGTTTAACCCGAGTGCCTTTGCAGTAGGACCAGCGTCTGCAAAGTTCGGGTTACTCGCTTTTCAAATGGGATGTGTGTGTGTTTTCTCATAATTTGTTGCCGTCAACGAACCTGAGCCTACGTACCCGATCGCTGGTGCTCAGCTGCGACTCCATGGCATTGATGTCCGACTTGAGCCGCATCATCTGCGACTCCACGCGGGCATTCTCCCGCTGCAGTTCGGAGATCTCGGCCTCCAGGGTGTTTAGATCATCGCTGCCGGCGGCGCCCGAGGAGGGACCACCGCCTGCCGAGCCCTTTTCGCCGCCGTTACTGCTGTTGCTGTTGGTGTTGGGATTGCCATTGCTGCTGCTGCTGCTGCTGCTCACTCCCAGGCCGCCTACTCCGACGCCGACACCGACTCCGAGTCCGAGGCCTACGCTGCCGCCCATGACGATGTCCAGGCCGCTGGCGCCTGTTCGAGGTGAGGAGGAGGTGGTAGAGGTGAGAGACTCGTTAGTGGATGCTTGCTCCTCTCTAGCGATCTATGGTGTGGAACACTAGGCTGATTTTCTTTTTATTCTTGGTCTTTTCTCTTCGTGGGATCGTCTGGCATTCCACGGTTTGTCAATGTGCGCGTGTGCTAGCAACTCGATTGGCACTAGTGTGTGTGTGTGTGTCGTGTGATCAGTGATATTTATATCGTATTTATTTGTAGTCCAAAGAAGTCACATTGAGTGGAGCACATAGATAAGAGCAAGCTAGGGGTGCCATTAATCACAGTGGTTGGTTGAATCACAGTTTACTTTCTTTACTTTTAGTTTTTAAAGAGAGAAGAGCTCTCAACTCTGGCCACACTGTTGGGGCGAAGGACTTAAGACTTGAAAGAGAGAGCTCTCGCCTCTGGCCACACTTTCGGGGGAAGTGTTGACCAACTTAATGTGACTCAGTGGGTACAGTGTGCTTGGATGTCGTTAGTGTGTTAATTGAGTGACTTTACTGTGTTTTTTTAGTTCAGTTGAATCTTCGGGGCTTACCTTGGATCGACACACAGATATATATTGTATGTACAGTTTGTATTTTGGATTCTCTGATTTGTTGTGTGTGAGAGAGAGTTGTTTATGGACTTTCGGTCTTTGCTGTCTTTCGGTTCTATATATTTTGCTTTTGGTTTTGACTCTGTATTCTGTATTTGGTTTAGTTTTATTTTCTGCTTTCATTTGCATTTATTTTTGGTTGCTGGTTGTGGTTTCAGTTTCAGTTTCAGTTTCGATTTCAGTTTCAGTTTCAGTTTCGGACTCTGTTTTTTGACTGCGATTCAGTGGTTTCGGTTTTCTATTTACAGTAGATACTCGGCACCGATACAAAACGTTGCGTAATCTAAAAGAAAACGCCAACGAAAAATCGACATGAAACGAAACGAAAAGAAGAAGAACACAGAATTAAAATGAGAATTTAAAACTAGGACTTGAATTTAATAGTTTTTCTTTCTCTTTTGATCAGCTTTTGCAGTGATTGCTCGTGATCGTTCTTGTTATGTACCGGGTTTTATACGAAAAGGATCATCATTGATTGGATTGAGTGGTTCGTGGTTAATGGTTATGGTTCGGGGGGTTCGGGGTTGTTTGGTGGTGTTTTTTGGTGGAGGTTGACTGGTCTGAAGGTTGGAGTTGGGTTGGGTTACCATTTAGCCCGTGTTCGTCTTCAATTTAGTTGAACTCAACGTAAAATTGCTACTTTTACTCTTTAAAAATTTGTTGTGTTGCATTTTCCGAAACCAAAACCAAAAATAAAGTTCTTTCTTGTGGAATATATAAATATATATGTATATATTTCTATTGTTCTTTCTATTTTTCGTTTGACTTTAGCACACGCACACAAAATTCCAACCGAAAATGTTCAAGACAAAAAGAGAGCAACACAACAGAGAAGATTAATACGACTCTTGGAGAATTCTAAGGATCAATTGGAGACTTCGGAAGCTTTCTCTATGTTCTGGAATTTTTTTTGCATAATTTCCCGTAACTATTGCTCTTCTTTGTGTGTTGCTAACTTGATGACAACGCCATTATGCCCCAACCCCCCGCCAAATTAGTAGGGGGAAGGTATATATTGGCCTTGGGCCCAGTTCATAACAGAAAAATACACGCAAGAGAGAGAGAGAGATAGAGAGACAGAGCGAGACAGCGAGAGAAAAGGTTTGAAGCTGTGGGGATCGGAGATCCAATCACTCACCTGTGTAACCCTTGGGATAGACCATGGTGACCTCGTCGAACTTGGGCTTCTTGATGCCCTGGCTGCCCACCGTGGTGCAGGCTATTGTAAATAATTAATTAAAAAGGAATTAGAAAGATTATATTATATATTTATACCCTAAAAGATGATCTATTAAATATTTCTGCATTTAAATTTAGCTGTAGTTTAGTTATGGCTTAGTGGCTTATTTACCATCGAACTTCATGGCCGTGGCAGCTGCCACAGCGGCCTTGTGCTGCTCCACAGTGCCGCCGGCTTCCAGGACGCGCATCTTGTTCCTGTTGGCGATGGGACAGCCCGAGGCGCTGCAGAGGAAACACAGGAGAGAGGATACGGAATACAGTGAATAGAGAACACAAAATAATGCCAGGACCAAGACTCACCTTCTGTGGGAGAGGAACTTGCCGGTGGAATGACCAGAGCCATCGCATCCCGGTATGGGACAGCGCAGCGGCTCCGAGTCCTGGCCATCGCGCGGCTTGCTCTTGGGCTTGTTGGCCCTCGGGCAGCCGGAGAGGCTGCGGTGCGAGGAGTAGTTGCCAGTCACATGGCCAGAGCCGTCGCAGCCGGGCGTTGGACACTTGAGCTCCTGCGAGTGCGACTGCAGATGGTTGCGGTCCGAGCGCGAGCAGCCCGTCAAACTGAAGAGCAGAAGGAGAGGTTGGATTAGTGATTGAGGAGAGATCCAAGGACCAAGAGTCAGGCACCAAGTGGTCGTGGCCAGATAAGAGATGTGTCATGTGTGTGTGCGGCTAAGACTCTTGAAACTTTCGGCTTTAAATTTAAGTTTAATCACGAGGCGGTGGCGGTGAGTGGTGAGTGGTGAGTGGCTGCGGGCCAGTTTTATGACCGCTCTGCGACCACTTCCAGCCGTTATCATAAATATTAAAGGCAAGTCCCACCTCGGCCAGGGATTTTAGGTGGCAGGCTGAATCCCAGCGAATAACCACACACTTGGAGCTGGTAGAGTAGGGAGGGTTTAAGGTATTTGGAGTAATATTCCATTGCAAGGAGTAGCTGCCTTAAGCAAGCTTTAAAATCTTAATTAAGCCGAGGATTTAATCTCCAACTTCGGTACTAGTTTTAATCGGAAACATTTGTTCATTTACTAAAGCATTTCCAGCATTCTTTGCTCCATTTCCTTCTATCCAATAATAAATATATAAGAGGCCGCAGTTGAGGTGATGCTCCTGTGACAGAGATGGATCGGACGGGGTGGAACTTGGGCATAGATGGATGGACACTTTGTCCGATTATTATTTGGTCCATTAAGGCCACGGCAAAGTTTCCTGAAACCTGAGGAGGAGGAGGAGGAGGCACTGCCACTTACCCGTCCTTGGTCTTGTCGTGCTGCGGTATGTGCTGCGGCGGTGGCATCGAGTAGCAGGTGGCCGGACTGGGCGAGTAGCCGCCGGAGACGGGCGTGGGATAGCCGCCGGGACCGACGGCCGTCGCATACGGATTGCTGCACTGATAGGCGGCCGGGCCGTAGCCATGGTAGCCCGCCGGCGGGTAGTCCGATTGCACCACCATCCCGTAGCCAGGATGCGGTGAGTAGCCTGCAATCGAATTGGTAAAGTAATAATCAGTATTGATACTATAAACCTGTCGATATTTTCGATTGGTAAATGCAAGAAATTCCTAGATAAATATCGATAAAAGGCAGGAAAACTCACCACTGGGATCCCGGTACGTTTCGATATAGTGAGAGCCGCCGCTGTCCGGCGTGGATTCGCGGCTGTAGGGACGCGGACCGGTGATGTGGCCCACCAATCCGAAGCCTAAGGGTCGCGGAGGTCCGCTGAAGTCCACAGGCTCCATTTGGGGCGATCGAGGCGGACCGCCGTTGCCTGGTCCCAGAGGTCCTGTCGCTCCGCTTCCGAAGCCCTGGGCATGACCCACGCCGACCACCAGACCATCGGCGCCGTACTGTGGACTCGTAATAATGCTGAGGAACAGAGGGAGAGAGAGGGATCTATATTAGTACCTAATACTCCAGGTACATAGTAGAGCTCTCTAAGGAGTATTAATTTAAGCTTCAAGCTCACCTGTGTGGCAGTCGGGTGACACTGAGGTCCAGCGTCTGTCCCTGTGGACTCGGCACCTGGGGACTGGCAATGTTCGGACTGGCGCCCGGCTGCGGGCTGCCGTTGCCCATCCGCTGGGCGGAGTACTGGTTGTGCGAGGCTGGCGAGTTGAAACCGTGCGGACTGCTGCTCGTCACCGAGGNGTGCGGACTGCTGCTCGTCACCGAGGTGGATCCGCTCAAGTCCACCGCCGGCACTCCGCCGCCTCCCACATTCGGGGCCGGCGAGGAGCTCTGCTTGCCGTGCTGCTGCTGCTGCTGCTGGTGATGCTGCTGCTGCTGCTGCTGCTGTTGTTGTTGCTGCTGCTGCTGCTGCTGCTGCTGTTGCTGCTGCTGCTGCTGTTGGTTTTGATAGGCTGCTGCTGCGGCGGCTGCCTGGGCGGCGGCCATTTTCACGGAGAGATTTATGGCAGAGAAGCCCGGCGGCAGGGGACCCATGGTGGGGTCATAGTGATACATGGGCCGCGGATAGAGCGGCTGACCGCCGTTCGCGGCCAGCTCCTCGTGCTCCGCCTTGGCCAGCATCAGCTGCTGCTCTTGCAGGTACTTCTGCTGTTGGGCCTGCATCTCGTCGGTGGTCTGGGGCAGGTAATGATAGGCTGCCGCCGCCGCCGAGGCTCCTACCGCCGCCGATGTAACCGCCGCCGTCGTTGCCGGCGTGGGACGCTGGCCATTGGTGGGACAACAGACGCCGCCGCCACCGCCACCACCGCCGCCGCTGGGATCGTAGCGCTCGAAGCCCGCTCCGCTGGCGGCGGCCACGGACACCGCATCCACGGCGAAGGCTGGCGAGCCGCTAAGCGGGTGTCCCGGGTGTCCCGGGTGTCCGGGATGCCCTGGATGGCCGGGATGGCCGGGATGTCCTGGGTGGCCGGGGTGGCCGGGATGCCCGGGATGCGGCTCATAGGCGCTTCTCGCCGTGCCTGGTGACAGCTCGCCGGAGACTCCGTTGGCCGCCAATAGCTCGTGGTTCTGGGCATAGCGCATCTCCACGTACTGGCGCTCCTCCGCCTGCTGCTGCTGCTGCTGCTGGTGTTCCGAGTGATAGCTGGCCGTGGGATCGGGCACATCGTTGCCTTCTATGAAGGGTCCTCGCTGCTGGTGGAGAGTGTGCTGCTGCTGTTGCTGTTGCTGCTGCTGCTGCTGGTGATGCTGCTGCTGTTGCTGTTGCTGCTGCTGTTGTTGCTGCTGCTGCTGCTGTTGCTGGTGGGGATTGAGATGCGGCTGCTGACCATGCGGTGGACTCTGCATGCCCACAAAGCGACTCAAGTGCGGCGCGTGCAGGTTGCTGTTCTCATTGCCATTGCCATTCGAGGCCGTGCCACTGCCGCCGCCGGAACCCGATCCTCCCGAGCGCGGTGCCTGGGAGGCGGACGTGGCCGAGGAGGCGGCGGAGGCAACCGATGGGGCGGGCGCTGCCGCATCGCTGGATAGGTACGAGTGCATGGGGCTCTTGTTGTATTCCGACTTGATGCTGGCTACGGGACTGTACTCCGACTTGATAATCGGCATCGTTGCACTGCCTCCACTTAGTTTAGCACTGGCACTGGTACTAGTGCCACCATTGGCACCACTGCTGCTACTGCTACTGCTGCTGTTGTTGTTGTTGTTGATGCAGCTGCTGTTGTTGTTGTTGAGATAATGGCTCGAGGCGATCTTGAGCTTGTCCAGCGGATGCAGCTCCTTCTCATGCTTGTCCAGCTCGGCTAGAAGGGGCGAGAGAGAGCAGAGCGAGACATGGAGCGATAGGAAGAGAACAGACAGTGGGAAGAGAAGAGCAGAGAGAGCGAGTCGGTGGTGTGGGGGGAGGGCGAAAGCAGAGGGATCGGATGAGTTAAGTGTTGAGTAATGGGTTAAGCATGGAAGCATTAGGAGAGTGATTCGTTCACCAGGCGACCATCAGGCACACATCACTCCACACACACACGTTTTGCAACACTGGTTCATTGGCTACGCTGCATAAGTACAGTTATGCTCGCTTTTTCTGTAGTCTAAGATTACTTCTATGGGATGGATATGCTATGGCGCAGGAGGTTCTGTTTCTTGAGTAGTTCTGTGATTCGTTTTTTCAGTAATCTGGGATTAATTGTTTTTGATGATAGGAAGAATGCACTATGACTTATAAGATTCAGTATATAGAATAGTTTTGTGGTTCGTATTTCCACTATCTTAGGGGTCATTTTTCATGAAGATGGGATGAATGCCCTATGGCTCAGGTAGTTCAGTTTTTAGAATAGTTCTGTGGCTCGCTTTATTCAGAGGTAAAGTAAAGTTAGTTCAGTCGGGCTGTGGTTCTATAATTGGTCTTTAAATATTTACACATCCACACATATCACACATCACACACACACAAAGTAGTCTAAGGTACGGTTCCTTTATTTATTATTTAATTTCGGTTTTAGTATTGATTCAGTGTGCCTTGCGGTTGGTTTGCTTCACCTGCTGTTGCTGCTAGTGTCGCTAGCGACGCTGTTGTGGCTCCCGGACGGCGACTGGCTCCGTTGGAGCGCCTTACGGCCCGCGGACAGCCGGAGAGGCTGCGGTGCACGCTGCGGTGCGGCTGCACGTGGCCACGACCATTGCAGCCCGGCGTTGGGCATTTCAAGATCTGCTCGTGCAGAGCCAGCACTGCGGGATCAATATGGTCAAGGTTCAACGATCAGCGATCAACGATCTGCGATATTTTTGGCACGACTACGACAAACAAGGCATTCCACAATCAGGGGACAGAGACAGACACAGAGATGTATAGAAGGCATAGAGAATTAGAGGGAGAAAGAGTAGATAAGTTGGATCCTCTATCAGGTAAAGCCGCAAAAGCACTCCGAAGGAAGAGAGAGAAAGCTGATGAGTCAAGGAGAACCACTCAAGAGCTCTCTCTCTAACGAAAGCCATTAGCAATTCACATGCAAAGTAAGGGCTAGATCTGTAGATTCTTCAGAGCAGAGATCTATGATCATGCGACAGAGGAAGATGTTATGATATACTTCTAAAGGCTACAACTAAGCAATACACCTCTTTATAGAAATAAAGGAAAGATATGTTTATGGCGGACACTCAAGCCCCAGAAAGAAGTCAGTAGAGGTTAGTAGGACAGAGCTCCCAGGAAGAATAACTAAAAAGTAAATCTTCTGAAAAAATATAGAAGACTAGGAATAATTCAGTAGAGTGGCGCACAGAAGAAGCTCTATCTTCGAGTACACATCAAGCATTCACACATATTTAGGGCTAGAAAGACGAGTCTTCTTTATGATAAGCGAGAGATAGTTAAGAGAGAGAGAGAAAGAGAGAGAGAGAGAGAGAGAGAGATAGAGAGAGAGAGAGAGAGTAGATAGAGTAACAGAGATAGAGCGTCTACAGAGGCATACATGGGCATGCGAAATGGATGTCCTCTATTTTTAGAGGTCCAACTTACATTCTGTGGTGACTTTATCGCGCTTCGGACAACCCGACAAACTGTCAATAAATGCCATCAGATGCCAGATCGAATATATATATATATATGGAAGTACACAGAGAGAGAGAGAAAGGCAGATGCAATGGCAATGGGCAATCTTTGGTGGGATGATGGGTGTACCTGCGGTGGTGCGAATACAATCCGGTGACATGTCCTTGGCCCGTGCAAAGCGGCGTGGGGCATTTGGCGCCATCTACAATTAACCAATTAACAGTGAAAGGTAAATCCACGGAGAGCGAGTAGCGAGTAGCGAGTAGCGAGATCGGGGTACATACGATATCCACGTGAGAGACTGGTTGGAATGAGTGCTTGAGTGAATATTTTCTAATTAATTATATGGCAGAGACAAGTTGACGTATCACCACCGCGTAACCCCCCCGAGAAACCTTAAAAAAGGGGAGGTAGCAGCAACAGCAGGCTGGCAGGCTGGCAGGCAGGCAGTCAGCAAAGCAACTCGCATTCTTTTACCCTAAATAATTAATTAAAATTTGATGGAAAACAGCTTTGCATTATTTACTTTAAAAAGCACGCACACTCGCTTGCTGGCACACACATGACAGCCAAAAGGCAGCAAGAAGGAAGGCCTTTCTAGAGACAGAGGAGAGCTTCAAAAATCAGCAAAACCTAGACCCAAAAAAAGGCGAAGCTACGCTCTTTCTAAGATAGAATATTCCCAGTCTCCCCCCGGCTCGTATGTGCCCATGTGATGTGTGTGTGACGTCGGGGTTGGTTAATGAAATATTTTTCGGAATATTTACGGCGTCGTGTTTTTGTCTATTACGTGGCCGGGCAAAATGTCAGAAACTGCAGCAGCCAGCAGGCAAAAGCACAAGCAAAGGTAAGAGCCAAGAACCAAGGACCAAGGACTCGTCTCTAATTAGAATTTAATTAAAATAAAGGAGAGGCGGCAGCAGGAGGCTATGCATTAGGAATTTATATACAAAAAAGGTGGAAAACTAAAGCAGCTCCTAGCACGGAGCACCGAACACGGCCTAACTAAAAGGGCTAAGCCTAATAAGCCACATTAGCTGAGAGGCTAAAAAGCGAGGCTGGCAAAAACAATAACACACGCTAATGACTTATTACGTATACGCCGAGGAGTCCCGTCCCGCCTTGAGCCTCTCCCTCCGCCAACTATTTAAAAAGTCATTCAAATTATATGAATACCAGAAGCTAAGCCATAGACAGCACACACAGACATACTGTGTTGTGTGTGTGTGTGTGCACAGCAGCATATTAATGCCAAAACATAATGACAAAATAAATATGCAAAAGTGGTTTTGTGAAGGAAAACGTGCTCATAATGCTTTATATCTAATCATGCCCCATCCCGGCCCGCTTTGTGGAAATTGTGGAAATTGTACAGCAAAATTAGTAGATGGCAAAGCTCAAGGCTCAGGCAGTCAACCGAAAGATGTCTGTCCAAGATGAGGATGTGTCGTGGCTGGGTGTGGGAGTCTCGGTTTCTCAGTGTGTGTGTGGGGCATAAAGGGTTTACAAGCCATTAGTTGTTGCTCCTGCACTCCTGAACCCCTTAGCGAACCCACACCCCCGATTTCGCCATCAGTAACGACAAAATCGCTTAATGTCTCTTGCCTGCCGCTGAATGAGCTGCAAAAAGGGTTTTATTTTTAGATACTCTTGTATTTTCAGGAGTACTCAGGGGTATTCAGGGGTCTGGGCTGTGTGCTGGCAGTAAAATGTGCAAATAATAATCGTCATAATGTTGCTTATTACGCAGGCAAATTGGGTGTAGTTAGTGCCTCTCTCTCTATCTCTCTCTCGCCTCTATACTTTCACACACACAAAAACACACACAATCGCTGTCTCCGTCTTGCTTTTTTACTTAAAGGGGGTAAGGCTTACGGGTTTGGGGGTCTTGGGACTGGGACTGGGACCAGGGGCTTGTTCTCTGTTCTGATTTTGCCAATTGAAGTGGTAAACTCAATGCAACAAGAAGTCTCGCACATCAGCCGATCGATCAGTCGAAACCCAACCAACGAGCCACAACGAACGCCTTTTTCGTACCGCACTGTACCACACTGGAGCTCGAGACCGTACTGTGTGGCCTGTGATTATATCTGCTGCATATCTCAGTGCCGGAAGTCCGATCTAGTGTTCACATTACTGTTGAATACGTGTTCTATGGCCTTACAGCTCTGCTCCGCGCCGTTCGCTGTTTACAACACCGCTGCACAACACTGGTTGCGCTCATATCACAGTAATGATCACAACACTACTGTTTACAGCTACGTTATCAGTAGGGTTTACATCGCAGCTTGCGGAATGTGAATCGCAGACGCCTTTACAACACTGGTCGCCACGAACCACAGCAATGCTCACACCAGATCGATCACAGTTCCAGGTCACAAATCACCACCGAGTCACAGCGAGTCATAGCGAGTCACAGCGAGTCACACCACACAGAGTCAACGGGGAAAACAACACTCTCTCTCTTTCTGTTTTATGGCTTACTATGGAGCACTTACCGCGATTCTGGCTGCTCGGCGAGTAGCTGGGCGCCGGAGGAGCTGTTGGCGTCGATGGTGCCGTCGCCGTCGTCGTCGTTGAATGCGTCGCTGACTGCGGACTGTTGGCGGCCGTGGATGGCGGTGTGGCCACCAATGGCACACCGACGACGCCCTCCCGGGCAATGTCCTGCATTACGGAGGCCGCCCGGCTGCCGACGCCCGCCGGCTGCAAGATCGTGTACTGCTTGCCATCGGGAGCCAAGGAGCCATCCTTGGGCCGACTCAGGCCCAGGCCCACGCCGCCGGCCAAGCCCAAGGGCTGCTTCTCGCCCAGCTGACTGGCTATGTCGAAGGCGGAGGAGCGCGGCGTGGCCTCTAGTCCGAGTTGCTGCTGCTGCTGCTGGCTGGCGGAGGCGGCAGCGGCGGCGGCATAGCCATAGTAGGCCAGTCCGGCGGCTGACTCGGCGGCATTGTAGGCGCCGCTGGTGTAATGGGCATGCACCTGGGCCTGAGCCTGGGCCTGGGCATGGGCATGGGCATGGGCGGCGGCCGCATAGTTCCGCTTGATGATATCGATGGGCGGCTTGAAGGCGGACGCCGCCTGGGCGTACACACCGTTGGCCTCCTCCAGCTCCTGGTCATCAGCTGGCACAGTTCCCGCTCCTGCACCTGTTCCTGCTCCTGCTCCCGCTGACTTCTTGCTGCGCTCCAGCTGGGCATTGGCATTGAGGCGCGCCTGGTCGTTCTCCTTCTGTCTGTGGAAACGTGAGAAGAGCGTGGTGGTATGTTGTGAGCTGGGACTGCCGGGATCAAGGCCTGCGTGCTCCTCATACTTTTGCTTCTCCTCGAATAGGTTCTGGAATGGCGGCGGGTTCTCGTCCTGCTCCTGCAGCCGATAGAGATTGCCGCGGGCATCGGGCCAGCTGCCAGAGAGGCTCTTCAGCGCCGCCTGCGTCTCGCGGATGAGGGTCTCGTCGTCCTGGTCTGCCTCCGCATTGCTGCCGACCTTGCCCATTACCGGATTGGGATTGGCATTGGGATTGGGTATCTGTCCCTGGCCCGGACTCGGGCTCTCTGGACTGTCGGCGATGTGTCCCTGCTTGCGCTTCTTTTGCGGCAAATTGTTGTTATTATTGTTGTTGTTATTGTTGTTATTATTGTTGTTATTATTGTTGTTGTTGAGGGCGCTGGTGTCGTCGTCACGACTGCATCGCTTGCGCCTCTTGACCGCCGTCTCATGGTCGTGGATGTTGTTGCCCCCGCTGGCGGCGCCACCGCCGCCGTTGTTGCTGTTGCTCTCGGCGAGGGGCGTGTCCTTGGCGAGGGGCCGCTTGGAGAGCGCCATCTTGGGGCTTTTCCGGTCTAAGCCAGCTTCGCTGCAGGATCGAAATGCAAATATACTTTCTGGCCTTCGCAGGACAACACAAAAACCACACGCGCCATCACCATCGCAATCATTATCAGCATCACCACATTTTCATAGGTTAATATATCAAGGAAGGTATATAAATATCCAGAGTCCAAGCTAAGAAGTCTAGACAATATCGAAACCAACTTTAAGGGAAGATTTTAGCCCTCTAACAGGGACACCTGATAGATAATAGTTCTAATGTTTTCTTCTAGTATTTCTGCTTTCTTATTATCGCAGCTAAAAAAATATTTAATTGGGAACTGCCTCACTGGAAATTTTGTTAATTATTAAGCAAAGTTTTGGCCCATCGAAAATGTGTATTTATTATAAAAATTAAAACTTGAAGGATTCTTGAATATCACAAAAAAAGGCAACACTTTATAGGTGAATGCAGAGCATATATTATATTATTATCCTATATCCCATTTATATATATTGTATATCCTTTAATTACACAGCTAAACAAAAAATGTCTGGCCCAGGTATGAGACACATCTAATAATTATTTAGATTTTTTTAACTTGTACAAGTACAAAATAAATAAACAAAATAAATGAAAGACTGAGATTATAGCGGAAACTCAATTAGAAATAATGATAATTCATAAATACAATTCATTCATTCATTGTATTTATACATGTCTACATTTCTATAAATATATTTTGTTTAATTAATAAATAGCGATTCTTTAAGCTTAAGCTTAAAATACCCAACAAAATTTCTATTATTTCAGTTTGTCAAAGGATTAATGGTTTGTTGACATCATAAAGTTTCTTGATTTCTTGAAGGAAATTAACTTTTTATGGGTGTTTTTGTTTGTGGTTCCATAAACCCCCAAAACAAGGTCGGAAGACTCTGAAAATGTAACAAAGTTTCCATACGATGGTGTTGCAGATACTAGTATCTCTGACAGATTTCGATTTAGGCACTAAAAGGGTAATAAAAAGGGTGACAGCCACTAATAAATCTTAGGAACTACTACCAATACTGGCTCCCTAATATATATAAATACAGTGATCCTTGTGTAGTATGAGATATGTAGAACCCCTTGAAGACACAACTTCTTGCCCCACTATCGAATTTCGATTCTCATTAGCTCTTAACTCTTAGCTCCAAAGTTTCAATCATTAATTTACTCATTTTTGTCAATTTGTCAAATTCTCAATGTGATTATTCTTGTTGCATTGAATTTTCTTTACTTTTGTATACTATATACTTTTCTTTTGTTTTTTGAGGTTTCATGTTTGTTGATTGTTTTTCTTCCGTTTTGATCGTTTTTTGTTTGTTTTCTTTTCTTGTTTTTAGCTCTTGTTGCTGAGAGGTTTAATTTTTGCCTTCACTATGGGGGGACATTGGGGCGGGTCTGGGTGAGGATCGGCATGGTATATAGTATATACAAAATATATGTATAGGGGTTCAGTTCGCTTTCTTTGAGAGAGATACAAAAAAATGGTTGGCTAAATTACAAGAGTCAAATACTTAGATGTGAACTTTACCTATTTGGTGGAATATCTGTTTCAGTTTCGAGTTTCAAGTTTCGAGTTTTAAGTTTCGGTTTCGATTTTGTTTTCGTTTTCGGTTTGCTTTGGCTTGCTTTCTGGTTTATTTCTCACTTTTGATCACTTTTTGTATCACTTTGTATTTCTGGGGATTTTGATAATGATATTAATGGCTGTTGGCTCCTGCTGGTTGTGTTTTATTCGTATAACTGATATTATTTAATCACCAACGTAAAAAAAATACAACATAAACTAAACGGAAGCAAAAAAAAAAAACAAATTATGGGGCACTCACTTTGCTTTTTGGTTTACGAAAAACGCGACGAAAGTTTGTTTTTGTTTGTCAGGAATTTTCTTTAACTTGATTTTGGTTTTTGGATTTATCTTCTGCGCTTTGCAAGGTTGAGTACGGGTCGTATACTTGATATTGAGCCGCGGCGAACTTGGCACTTTTTTAAGGAAATCTTAGGGAGCTTTGTTTGGTTTTCGCACTGCTTTGTTTTTTGCTTTTGGTTTCTTTGGGGGGTTAGTTTTAGTTAAGTTTTAGTTTGAGCGGCCGCGACGCGGTCTCCCCTGCTCTCCGCAAAAGTTTTTGCCGTGTCTTTGGAAAGTTTTCCTTCTTGTTTTCTGCACCAGATAACCTTTGCTGCTTCTGTTTTTGGTTTCTGTTTTCTGTTACTGTTCCTGGCACGGGCACGGGCACGGCCACTGGCACTAGCACTGGCACTGGTTCTGGCTCTGACTACTGGGTACTGGGTACTCTGGGTACTCTGGGTACTCTGGGCTCTGTGTGTGGGATCTCTCGATGTGTGGCGTCGCAGAGCGAGGCGGCGGTAAAGTCCGGACGTCCAAAACCCGACTGTTCGATGCGTTTGGGGTAATAAAATTTTACATCGTCGCCGTCGCTGCTGCTGGCTGCGCGGCCGGCGTCGCTGCCGGCAAACGTGGGCAACGTGGATAAATGCCGAGCGCGCGTCGCCAGTCCTTCGGAGTTCGGAGTTCGGCCGAGCCGAGCTTCAGCCGCGAGATAAGCTGAGCTTCGTTTCTGTTTCGTTTCGATTCGTTTCTGTTTCGTTTCGTTCGCCTCGCTTTGCCTCGTTCCGTTGCGTTCGCCTCGTTTCAGCTCGTTTCAGTTCGGTTCGGCGGGGGCGGGTGGCGGGTGTTCCTTTCTAGCCTGTTCCGTCCGACTTTTCGTTGTTGTTGTTTTTTTTTTCAACTTTTTTCCAGCTTGCTTACGCCTTTCCGACGACTTTCCTGCTTTCCAGGCGGAACGTGCGTGTCTCTACCTGTTCTAAGTTCGCTGCCAACTGACAGTTTTCCAAAGTTGTGTGTGCTGTCGAACTTTCGAATGCACCCGAAAAAATTGACGACGACGACGGCGACGCTGACGGCGACGTCGCCGCTGTCGCTGCTCATTTTTCGGAGTCATCGCTCGTTAGCTCGCGCTCTCTCGCTCTCTCAGTATGCCCCTCTCTGTCTCTCGCACTCCCACCCGGCTGTAGGACAGTATTACAGTTATGCTCGGCGATTCGGCGCACTGAAGGTCACATCCCCGCCACCGTCCTGCCAGGAGGTCAGCAGTTAGTCCGAAAAAAGAAAAGGCAAGAGGACAACAAAGGGCGGCATTCCTTCATTTTGCGCTGCCGATTTCGGAGATTCACAGGAATTTCTGGGCAAGCACTGGGCTACGTCGACGGAGGCAGCAGCGGCAGCGGCAGCGACGACGGCGGCAGAGCAGGATTCAAGTGATGCTCGTGATTTTCCTACCGCAGTCCGTCGTCCTACCACGTCCAGCGTCCGGCGAGGATCGCAAAAAAGCCAGAGATCCGCATCGTAAGAAATTAGTCAGGGAAAATCAAGGAAAGCTGGCAGAAAACAACTACAGCCTTGCCACCTGGTGCGAAATTCAAGTAACGGAAGAAAGCCACATCATGAGGAAGGCCCAAAGCAGAGAAGAAAGTTAAATATAAGAATGATAACAAAGAAGAAAGCTAATTATAAGAAGATAAAGGATAACAAGAAGAATAAGGTAATAAAAGAGGAAAGAAAAATATAACAAAAAGAAAAATGAAAATAAAAGTAAATAAAAATGAAAAACAGGCTGCAAAAAATAAGAGAAGGGTAATGCAAAAAAAGGAGATAAAAACCCAATCTGACGCATTAAAGCCGCTGATTCAAAGTGCATCCAGCTGTCAAAGATGCCCGGATTCCCGGCACAATCACCTGGATCACTTGGAAGCACACCTGGGATTTCCACAGTCCACCGTGCACAGCTGTGTGTGTGCGAATGCTTTTTGTTTTTGTTTGCATTCAGTGATTAAGATTTCCTATTTTTTTTGAAGAGCCAATTAGCAACTGATAAGAGGCAGGTGTTGCAATGCATTTAACTGTTAGTTTATTTGATTTCATTATGTGAACAAATTGTTTATAACAAGCATTTATATTATTTATATATGTTGTGGTCTAAATTGGTATTAAGATAGTACAGACTTCTTTCTATTAATATTTTTAAAGTATTCAGATACTTATTGTCCTCGGCTTCATTTATTATTAAACAGATTATACAAATTAATAAAAAGGCAACAGAAAAAGGTTTCAGCATTCAAGAAGTTTAATTTGAATATTATTTGTCTATTTATTTTTGCAGATTATCCCCAGAAAACACTTTTTTGCATAAAAAGATATCTAGATAGGGCAAATATAATCTAAAAAAACATTTATTCAAATTCGAATTTAGCTTACACTAAAGTCAACCCATATATGGTAAAGATATCAAAGGAAATATATTTTAAATTGATAATAATAAGCTCATCCTTACAGATAAACCTAGCTTAGAGTTAAAATTGATTTTATATTAGTTTCATCCATTTCGAATGTTTCTTAAGATTGATGAGGCAACAAAAGAGCCAGGCATAAGGACACCCCTATGCACACACGGGTCCTTTGAACTATAGTTCCCATGGAAAGGGCTGGGCTGTGTCGCCGTCGCCTTTGCCGTCTTTGGCGGCTCCTTGTGTGCACTGGGCCGTAATTAAAATAATTAAATGTGGAAAAAAGTAATCACAAGATTGAAAAGTAATTTACACATGTAAGCAAACACCACGCACACAACTTGAACAAATACACGCGCACAAACAAGGCCCGCAGGATATGCAGGAGCAGGATATGCGCGGCTGGCAGAAGAGCCCGGCCCGAAGACAGCCTCAAAGAAAGCTACCAAGAAAAAGAACCAGGAACCAGGAACCCGGAACCCGGAACCCGGAAAAGAAAACCAGCTGAAGATGCGCAAAAACAAGTCCAAAATAAAAGAAACCAAAGGAAACACACGCCAGAAATTGCCAAGGCAAATGGTAAAGTCAACATGACGAGGACGAGGACGAGGACGAGAACGGGGAAAGGGATGAGCAGCCAGCAGCCAGCAGCCAGGCTGCGAATCAGCCGGGATCAGGCCAAGAGAAGGGGTTAAGTGCGGGGGATTAGCATCAGCTACCCACAGCCCGCGTCTTGCGTAAACGCAAGAACGCAAATGATTTCTCTTATTTCCAAGCGGTCGCGGTTTGCCCGCGGAGTGGGGTTGTTCCTCGCCAGGATTGGGATGGGGATGGTGAAGGAGCGAACTCTAGGTCCTCGTACCCCCTGGGCATCAGTCAAAAGCGGCGTCCGTGTCTTGGTCGTACACTCAAATAAATGATTAGCTATGAAAGCTTTTAAATGTTTTAACATTTAAATTTAAGTCTTTTAGGTCTTCCTCTTGTTAAATGAAAAGTTTTATTCTGACCTATATATAGATCTTAACTTAAAAGATCTTAACTTAAAGCGTTTATTTTCTAAGCAATATGCTTTTAAACAGATTTTTATTTAAGTTTCTTGATCGGTGTCGCTGATCGCTATATATATATATATATATACAGTACTATATATACTATATATACTGAATAAATATATATAGTGAGTTACTGAGCTTCTCTCTCTTCACTTCTCTTTTTTGCAAGCAATACCATTTCCTGCTTTTGTATTTATTTAAATGTATTTCCAATATAAAAACAAAATTTAAAAATTAAACGTAAAATGCTTATAGTATTTTAATGAGTTTCAGTTCCAAAGAATTTATTCTTGAAAGAAACTACTGCCCTGGAACTTTTCCTAGACAATTTACAGATTTTCTCCCTGTAGTTTCCTGTTACCCCTCCAAGTCCTTAGATGTGCCAAAGGGGTAAGAAAAGAAGTACAATTCAAGGGGGAGGGCGGCGGAAGGCCGCGGCTCAGCGGCCACAGACGTTGGCGCAAATCTAAGGACAACAAAAATTAAGTGGCAACAAGAAAATAAGTCACTTTTCCAGCCTCAGCCTCAGCCTAGCCTAGACAGAAAGGGGGGCCGGCGAGTGGGCGTGGTCGTGGTCGTGGTCGTGGTCGGGTCCCTGGGCCGAGGCAACGAAATGATTGACAGCGCATAATTAAATTAATTGAGTAATCCACTGGCTGGGCTGCGTCTGGGTGGTGCGGCGGCAAAGGGTTAAATTCCCAGCGGCTGCGGCCAAGAGCAGGCACTGCACACAAATGTGCCGCCGATGCGGTTTTAGCCAAAGAAAGAAAGAGCCACCTCCCCTGTGCCGCCGCCGAGAAAACCCATCGAATTTCCCAGCTTTCTTCCGGCGAACACGAAAAATTCATTTCGTTCTAGTGGTGGCCTTGGCCCGAGCAGAAGATCCTGATGGGAAAATCGTGTCCTGGCTTGGCATACTTATTTTTGAGCACAGAGCAGTTAAGGGAGCTCAGAAAATAATGCAGCTAAGATCGAAAAGAATTAGATTCTTACTTTAAACTCAAAGTAAAGCTCTCTAAAGTACTCTTTTCACAAGTAACTCATAAAAATGGCTTCCTTTTATATTTGTTAATTACAAATACCATTTAGCTTTTCAAGCCTTTATAACATTTATTTATGTCTGAGTTGTCCTTCAGTTTATAATGGAACTATATATACAACTTTTCGCGTATTACAGAATAAGTTAACTGCACATTAGTTTGAGAGTAGTTTCTTGTAAACAAAAACTGAATGGAATGGCTGGACACTAATTAAGTAAATAAACGGAAAAGGTCTGAATGAAAGTAAGCTAGGAATAATGACTATAACCAATGGCTCTTTAAAATATTAAATAATATTTTTATAGAAGCCTAACTAATATTTTCTGGATAACCCTATATTTTTAATATTTATAAAGTAGTTTCCTATTAGATTTTCTCACCTCTAGTGGCTTCATTTCCCAGGGCTCTGCGTCTGCATAATGAGAAACCGCGTCGCGAAATGAGTAAAAACCGAAATTGAAAGAAATAAGCCGGAATGCTATGTGGCATGCCCCATCCTCCGGCTTAACCCCTGTTGGGTGGAGGATGTCACACAGTCTTCTGCGTGTGTGTAGGTGTGCAGCCTAGTCCTGGCTTGTGGTTTCCTCTCGATGTGAGCCTTTGTCTTGGCGCGTTATCCAGTTAACCGGGAATCCTGCAGCCGAAAAAGTCTCTGGAGGAAAGTGCGGCGGCAGCTGTGGGCTCCTTTGTCTCGGTCGCTTTATTAAAATTAGTAAAAAATTCGGGAAAAGGGGGAAGCAGTCCGCCTTCGCCTCCTCCACTTGCCACTCACTCATCCACCGCGACCAGTGACAAGTGCCACAATGGGAGCAGTTCTCTGGGGCGGGGAGCAGAGGAAGCTGATGCCGCGGGCAATTGTTTACGAGTATATCGCAAATTAAGTAGGGCTTAAATTTTACAAGCATTTCGCCTTTAAGAGTTAAGTGCTTTCTCTGTTTTCACCCCCTTTTGTGTACCCCCTCGCGGCTCCGAGCTGCGAGCTGCGAGCTCAGAGCTTTGTGCGGATTTCGGATTTTGATTGCCAGCAATTCGCCTTGGCATCCGTCTTTGACACTCAACACTCTGCGTTGACATTCCTTGCTAGCCAGGGATTCCTGTTCCTGTTCCTGTTCGTGTTCGTCCTCGCCCCTCCTCCCTCCTCTGTGTGAAAAATGTAATATATAAGTCCTTATCCCTCTCGTCAGCGAGGACTTGACGGGGTTATTTCTGGAGTGCTCGCGCTCGGAAAGGGTTGGGAAGTCGCGGTAAAAACTACAGGCTTTAGGCCAAAATGTCCCTGGCACTTAAGGTGTTAATTAGTAGGAGAAACTCTGGGATCTAAAGCACTATTACTGTTATTATGAGTCTTTATTAACTCCTTGATTAGCATTCAATTTAAATATAATTTCTCCTCGTCTCAGAAGTGTGGCCACAAAAATCGGCAGTCACTTGAATTGAATTTTTGCGCTTAATGAAGTTGGCAAGCAAGGGTGCAGGCCGAAGGAGCCAAGAAGCCAAGGATCAGGGGATGGGTGTTTACTGAATACGCCGCCTGATTCGTGGTTAATAATATTTGCGGCTTGTGGCCATTGCCATTGCCATTGCCAGTGCCACAAGAGTGACTGCAACCGCAGTGGTTTCGAGTTTCGGCTTTCGGCTTTCGCTGGTTTTCCACAGAATGTAAAGAGAAGGACCTCCTCATCCTTGCTCACGTCCTGAAGCCGCCTTTCAACTCCTTGCTGTCCTTGGCCAGAGGGGGGGGGTCTAGAGTCTTTTTAATATTCCGTTGACGCTGCTGATGCCGCCGCCGTCGCCGCCTTGGCTGTGGCTATGGCTGTGGTGCTCCCTCGCCCCTTCCTGGTCCTCGCTGACTCTGTAATTACGCGTATAGGATGATGATTAACGCTCACGCAGCAGACGGCAGGAAAATGGGGGTTCGCAGCAACTTGATTTTGCATTAACTGAAGCAAAGCTAATGAGTCTCTCTCTGCATGTGAATCCGCATTCGCATCCGCATCTGAATCCGAGTCCGGGTCCGCAACCAAAGGATTTTTGTGTATTTTCTTAGCAATTAGTTCGTCCTCGCTGCCACAGATGCACGCAGAGAAAAAAACTCCTTGGAGGATATCAAAGGAAGGAAAAGCTTCTACAGGAACTACTTGTAATTCTCATATACTTGTTATAGTTTTCCCACAGTGTAGCCAGGACTCCTCCCCCCGACGGCTTCTCAAAGAATCTGACTGAGTTATGAAATTAGCAAACGCATTTTTATGGAAATGAAAGCGGAAAGTTGTCGGTACATAAACACTGAGATTCCATAGGCCAGTCGTCCTGCGTGTAGAGGCGAGTCCTGCGAGACTTTTTCAAGGACACCGTCTGTTTGGCATTTGCAATGTAGTTAAAGCCTTTGGCCGCCGCTGCCGAAAAACTTTGGCCAAAACACACCCCCGCCGCTTCGAACTCGCTTTCATTTCCTTGGGCCGCTTTCCGCTGGCTCCTCCCCGACTCGTCTCAGCTCGACTTTGCTTCCTTGGCGGCGTTTTAATCAGGCAAAGTGTGAAAGTACGACAGAGGCGAGAGGCGGCCAAAAGTTTTGTGCTTTATACATATTTTTAATATGCCAACCAGGAGTCAGGAGCGCCGGGAGTGAGTTGAGTTGAGTTGAGTTTTGGAATTGTGTCTGCATCTGTGTCTGGGAAGTCGTCGCAACTTTCTGGTCCTGCTCCTGGACCCAGTCCCAGTCCCAGTCCCCGTCCCAGCCCAGTCAAGGTTCCCGCTTCCCCGTCCCTTGTCATTTTTCTCGGCGGGCAACACTCTTTAATTAGTCCTGGCTGCGGGACCGCTTAAAGCTCCCTTCGAACGCCGGTTAATTGCAAATCTACAAGCTGCTGGCAACACCTACGCGATTAGGAAATATAGGGAAATATAGGAAAGAGGGGTGCCCAACCGGGTTCCAACCCCTTGCCTCGGTGGCGTCATAATCGCTGGCGTTAATTGCCACGCAACTATGACGGAGTCAGACGTCCTTCCATCGAGTGCTCACATTTGCCAGGATCTCAATTGCTTTTCAATGCGATACAAAAGAGCCGTCTAGAGTGTCTGTGGCGGCACTTTGCGAAAATCTCTTTACTGTAAGCAACAATTTAAATTCAATTTAGAAAAAGAATATTTATTTACAGCGGAAATCTGTTACCTGTGTTAGATTAGGTGGCAACTTTTAAGGATAAGGGATTGGAACTATTGGGCAGCCCGGCTGTCAGACGATCGGAAAATGACAGCTGTCAGAGGATCGGAAAAATGGCAGCTGCCAGAGGATCGGAAGATGGCAGTTCTCAGATAGCTCTCTCTCTCTCTCTATCGTGAAGCAACATACTTAAATGGATTCCGTATTTTATTACAAATTAACCCACATCCTCAGCTTATAAAAAATCCAACCAGCTGATACTCGGCTTGCAAAAGAAGCTCTCAAGGATGAATGTACATTGTTAGTAAAGTATTCTGGGCTACGCTCATTTTTTGCCAGTGCATTGCGTATTCATATCTGCATCTAACACACATCATGCGAGGCGGTTGTGTGTGTGCCAGGAGGTGGGCCAGGACTGGGACCAACTGTATCTATGTACTTTTAATTGCCGGCAATTAAAACTTAAATACACCTCGAGTCGAGGGCGCAAGGGGGTGGCTACTGGAGGCGCTGCTCTGTTGTTGTTGTTGGCATTTTTGGTGCGTGCCGTGCCTACATTTAGTGCGTTTCGCCAGCCCAGCGGCAGCAGTGCGGTTAAGTCACCAAGGTGCTAAGTGCTCGCCAGGATACGAAGAGGTAGGACCCCTGAATAACAAGAAAATTGCGTGGCAAGAGCAAATACAATACGCACTTAAGCGATTTCGGGGTGATTGAAAAGCGATAAGCTCTCGGCGGGTGTGGGGCGCAGGACTCGGAGGGGGCCTCGGACAACCGCAGACAGTTCCCACGAAAATATATAGAAATTTTGTGGTTTTTTCTTTCCACAAACGAGTACAAAAGGAAAGAATCGCGGTTGTCAGCCACAACACACTCATAAAAGTTAAACTGCCATTAATAAGTGAAAGACGAGGAAGGGAGATGGCAGCACAATGAGCAGGAGAGAGGGAGAGGAAGTGGGACAGAGCAGGGACAGGGAGGGAGAAGGTCCTTGCTGCGCCTCACGCTAATTAAATTCAATTAAACGACAATCAAACAATGTCAAGCGGAAGTCAAAAAAAGTTCAGCGATTACAAAAAATAAAAAAAAATGGGAGAAAAAAACAAGAAAAAATGAAAATGAGAAACTAAACGAACTCAACCTGTCCATCGCAGACCCCCCACCCCCATTTCCACGCCCACGCAATGCATGAAAATCGTGGAAATTGTGAAATGTGAAAAGCGAAAGCTGTAGCATAACATTCAAGTAATTATTTTTATTTCTCCAATGGTAATATCCCTGGCACTACCAAATAGGGTACATGTCCAAGTCCAGGGAACTTGATTATGTCGGAATAATAGCAGAAAGTGCCTTGAAATTGCTCCAAAAGTAAGCTATGCAATTGTAAGCCCTATTTTCATTGCCTACTTTTTTGGGACCATTCCAAGGAGGTTTCAGTTTTGAAACGATTTCTGTGTATTTTTAAAAGAACATAAATCATTCGAGACTTTAATTTATATTTTAAGGAAATTTTAAGATTAAGGCTTAAAATTTAAGATGTAACGTCCCTGTATTCTTGACAAGAAAATATTTGTTTCTTTTTTAAGTGAGTTAAGAGAGTTAGAGAACTTACCTCACATTTCCCCGTAAATAACTTTAAATTTCCTTGAAAAACTTTATATTCCCTTCTTAGTAGAGTGCTGTAAAGAGATTTGGTAGAAAACAATTAATATGTTTTGCATGCGAAGTAAATATAAAATTCTAAAAATGCCTTTAAAAGTAGCTAAGAGTATAGAAATCAATTTTCTTGTCGTTTTCAGGCCAATATTCTCATGAAAACAACTGAGATTTATATAATATAAATATATAAAAATGCCTTTAAAAGTAGCAAAGAGTGAAAAACTAACCATTCTAAACTAAACCATTCTATTATGATATATTGGATTTGGATATGAAGTTTTTTATAAGTATACATAACAAAATACGACTATTCTGAACATATAATATTTTAAGCCATATAAGACAAGATTGTGCGATGATATTGCTTCAGAATAATATAGTTCATTTGTTGCCTACTTTTATACACTTTTTGAGGCAATTTCGAATCCTTGTCTGCGATTTTTGAGATCCCTTTTTGTAGAGTTGAATTTATTCGGCTTCTGGCATCGCCTTCCCTATTTTTTCCGTTCTCATTTTGACTGACGACTTTTGCTTTTCGGCAGCACAATTGACACGCGATACGGCGGTCCTGGCCCGTGTAGGTCTGTTAAAAAAGCCGCCCCCGCCGCCGCTTCAAATTGTGTGTTTCGTTCTGTTTTTTATTGTATTTTTATTTTTATTTTGTGCCACCGATGTTGGCGTGACTCGCCGTTTGAAATGTTAATGATGATGATGGGGACTGGCCAGGGACGCCCAATGCTCTGGCCAGGGCTCCTCCTCCAGCTGGTCCTGGCTTCAACCTGTTGACAGCTTTGGACCAAGTTAAGCGAGCGTGTCACATGTCCAGGCACGGGGGCCGGCAAAGGGCGGCGAAAAGGGGTAGAGGTCACCCCGGAGTGGGCGGCGGCTCTCTGGCTGGAGCTTAACCCTTTCAGCGCGCATTTCATTAACGCTTCTCCGGCAGCTGTGCTGGCCACAGCCTTTTACCTTTTTGGGTCGCTTTTCCTCAGTCTTTTTTTGTTTTGGTTTTTGGGCTATTTCGGTTTTTATTAGTGCTCATTTTGCATGCAGCTGGAGTGTAGAGGCGGGCAGGCACATATTTTTTAATGCGTCGGTTTACTTGCTGATGAAGTGAATCAAATTGAAAGGGGGCCTGGGCACCGGGGGTTAAGACCCTAACCGGGCTGTGTAATTGCATTTTTATTACTTGGCCCGGCCGGCCGGCCGGCTTCAAACTTCCACATCTCGGGCCGAGTTACTCATCTCATCTCAAGTTGAGACCGAGACCGAGACCGCGACCGCGACAGTTTGTTAAGTGGAAACGGGTAAAAGGAGGGAAAAGGCGTTAAAACAAGGGAGAAAACAAGTCGAAAGGGTTGCACTGCCAGTGGCAGTGGCAGAGGCAAAAATTCATCATCAAAGGTGTAAAAACTTTTAATATGTTTAATTTTCCACCTATTCTTATCAGGCCATCAGTGGAGAGCACCGGCTAGGCTGGGATATGCGGCAGGGAAATACCCTTTATGAGTGGGAAATTTCCTTTTACCTTTCATTTAAGAAAATTTCCTTAAGGTATGGAAACTACCTTAAACTAGGGATATTCCCTTAACTCTTGAAAATTCCCTTAAACTTGGAAAATTCTCATTAGTTAGGGGTATTTTACTAAAATAGGAAAATTGCTTTAAAAAAATTAAAAAAGAGGAAGCTGTTGGAGTTCTCCCTTAAAAACTAGGAAAGCCACTTCTTCCTCATCAATATGGCTATATTAATGACCCACATTCAACTAGACCCCGTTGGGAATTTTACTGCAACACAGGCTGTAAGTCCGCCAATGCTGCTGAGGCCTCTTGTGGGCCTTGGACTTTGTATTTATGCTTGCTATAATTAAGTTTAAAAAGGATATTTATGCAGTCGATCAGGATCCGCTTTTTTTCCACAGCTCCAAGGCCCAGAGTCCAGTTTGAGGAGGATCTCTTTTGATGGCCAGGGGCGCCGTTACCACAGCTACCGAGCCAAATGAACGAGGATGGTGGTTTGGCTGGGATTCAGCTCCTCTGCTCCGGCTGATGGCCATAGAAGCCGCCTCCGAAGACGGCGCGCTCAGGGTCTTTGCCACTTTTGAATAATTTTAACCCAAATAAAAAATGATGTGAATTCCTAATTAGGCACACAACAGCACCACGGAGCCACAAGGAAATCAGCGTCGCTTGTTCGCCAGAGCCAGCCGGGGTCCTTGCTCGCTGGTCCTTGGTCCTTGGTCCTTGGAGCTGGCGTTATGATGATGGCTAAATGCCAGGACTGACTGTCACGGCCACGTGGGAATTGGGCAAGCGCTCCAGTATCCAGAATCCAGCTCCTGGACTCCAACTCGGACCACGCCTGACTAGTTAAAATGCAAGGATTTCTTGGCCTTGCTTTGCTTTGCTTGGCTTGGCTTTGCCTTTTGCCAGCAACCCCGGCTCCCTTTCCTTTTTTTTTGGTATTTTTCCACAAGCAGGACAAACCCCGCAGCGCCGCAGCGCCGCATTGACAAATTGATATTTGCATTTAAATTGAAAATTTACATTTGTGCCAACGATGACGATGATCGAGGGTCCTGGGTCCTGGGCCTGGCCGTGGTCCTGCAGTGCAATCGCCTTGTGGTCACAGTGGTGTAATTCACATTAAATACCGCATTTTTCTTATTTCTGCCCCATTTCCATATCCTTCGGCTTCGTCCTGGCCCTGCCTCTGCCTTCTATTGGACGTCACTTCATTCGCTTGACATTCGACATTAATACCATACCCCCTGGACCCCTCAGAAATATAAAAATAAAGCCAAAAAGTATAAGGGCCGAGCAGACACAATTTGCATTATGAAATAACATTTCTTTCTTTCATTGCCAGGACCCAAAGCACTCCTTAGATTGCGCCCCAAAAGCAGCTGCTCCGGAGCCAATCTGTGTTTATTACTTTATGCTCTCGTTTTTCCTGGCACTGTGGCATGGGGCAGGTAACGTAAAAAACCAAAATATATACATTCATATCCTTGGAGAGGGAGGGGGAGCCACCGCTGGCTTCAATCAATCAAAGGTCGCTGCACATGCACTGGGAAGGGGTCGGGATTCAATCAGCGATTCACCTCCAAGGGTTTGATATATTACTGCAGGTGATTTCCCCACCTAGAGGATATTTATATGAGCAAAAAGGTATATTTACCTTTATATTTTGCATAAATAAATAAGTGGTATTGTTAGTTTCTAACCTTAGCATGGAAGGTAGCTAGTTTTTTAAGGAAATCCCAAGTAAGAGTTATCTGGATCTTTACCAAGGACTCAGCTCAGCCATAAATATCAATGAGAACCCTGACAGGACCTGACAGCATCCAGGAATGGGAAATTCCCCCATATATATTTGGGAACCTGCCACCAGAAGACACAGAGAACCTGAGGCTTTAGGGTATCCAAAGTGTCTGCTATGTGCAGTCCCAAGGAACCTGAGCATATTCATAAATTTTACAGTTTGTTTAAACAAATTTCGCCGGCTGTCCGATATTATTTATTTGCCTAAGTGGCAGCAGGCAGGGATGCCGAAGTCGCCTGATTGGACGGGGAGTGGGTGGGCTCCTGGGCTGGGTCTGGGTCCGGGTCTGGGTTCCGGGACTGAGGGGCTGGCAAAAGGGTTGCCCAACAATGCCTCATATGCGGGTGCCAATATTGGGACTCCATGTGGGTGGCTGGGCACGGTAATGTGGCCGGGGATGTGGTCTACGCCTGCGGGTCACGGCATTCGGTAATGGTGATAAAATATGCTCAAATTTGCCAAATATGAAAAGGTATCGGCACAGGGCCGGGGCCGGGGCCGGGGACGGGCCTGCCCGCAGGCCAAGGGTTCGGTCTGGGGTTCCTTTTCGGACAATCTGAATATGGACTTGCAATCTGAATCGGAATAAGAACCACAATCTGAATCTGAATCCGAGGCCCGGATCAAGTGGCGCAAGAAGTGCGGACCCCCCGTGGGCGCCTCTGGTCAAAATCTCGGCGAAATGAAAATAAATGCGTTCGCTAAAACGAAGCGATTGATTTTAACCTCCATGGCGGAGGGTTCATATACCCAGTACTGGCAGAGTTTGCTCTAGTAAGGGGTATTACTCATTGATATATTTTGATAATATATTTTGATGATGATATATTTTGGCAACCAAATTATGTTTAGAAAGTTATATATATATATTATAAATAGCTACCTTTACAAGCTAGTTTTCCCATTTGTATTAAGTGTCTATCAATAATCATATACATATTAAGTAAATAATATACAGATCAGCTTAAAATTCTATTTTTATAGGTGATCTGGATATTACTTACTTATAAAAATGACAGTAATCATAAGATCAAGAGAGGTATTATATTGCTACTTCTATGTACTATTTATACTATTTCTAACTACCCTTTTATAGTTTAACTAATATAACCAAGATTTCCTAGACCATGTCTCTAAAAATTAATAAAGCCTAGATGCCCGGGTATTTCATGGACGACTCTGCATATCCTTCTCAGCTTCTGTGAGCCTTTTGTCTACACAGGACCTTTCGCTGCAGTTGCCAAGCGAGGTTTTTTTATTCATACGCGCACAAAGACTCAAATATATATATAAAAAAATATGAGAGGACACTGGAAATGGAATTCCAAACAAAAAAAATATTTATATATATATATATCTTGCTCCGGCCGGAGCAGGAAAGCCCTCGTCAGTCGCCTCCGTCCACTTGCTGGTCATTCATGTGTGTCAAAATGGCAAACTGAATTTGTATTCAAACATTCAAATGCTGGCAATGTTATTCGCCGACGTCGCACATGCGTTAATATTTCCGGGCGTAATGTCGGCTGGTCATAAAAAAACCAAAAAAAAAGAAGCGGAATCCGAATAATAGAAAGGAAAAAATACTGGCACTGCGGGAAATGGAAATAGAGGTTTGGAAAGCAACAGCAGAAATTCTATATTTAATAGCAACATTTTATATATTTAGAAAGAGTTTCCCAGTTTAGCTGCTTGCTTTGTTAAAAGTTATTATATATATTCGTTGGGTGATGTTATATAATTTATTTGCTGCATATTTTTTCCAGTGCCACACACACACAGAAATTTGTGACATTGCCAAATTGTCACGCATTGAATTATTTTGTTTGGTTTGCGCCACAGAAAAAAAACAACATGTATGGATAAAAAAATGAGAAAGAAAATAAAAATGAAAAATAAAATTTGCATTTTATTCAATTTCAGCAACATCCGCCTTGGCCTTCGTCACTCGATCGCCACTCGCATTGTTCCTGGTTATTTACGAGTTTGTTAAGTGCGCCGCCACCACCTCCGGCTCCAGATATCCCTTCATATATGCCTTCATATCCCTTTAGACAACCCTTGACCCTATTCGAAAGCAATGAACCAGCAACCCATGACCGGACATGGCTGTACTAACCATAAAGAAGCCATGGATTTAAGCAGGAAGATTGCTGGACAGAGTCTTAATAGAACCATAAAAAATAAATAGTTGCGACCTGTATATATTAAAATAATCTAGAAACTAAAAGAACTGAAACGGGTTAAGAAGATAAGGTATCCTTAATCTTATATGGGAGATTGTAAACGTTTACCAACACTATCCAGCATTTTAGACTATCGGAGAGAGGACGAGCCGATACTAGAGCTGGAACAACATCGATGTTAATTGATTTTAATTTGATTTTTGCATACAAAAATATCGATAACTTCGATTTTGGCACTGATGAGAAGTACATTTAGAAGAATTAGGGGAGCAGGAAGTTTCAGTAAGTCAAATAAAAACGGAAATGTCCCCTTAAAATAAAGGATTGACTGCAGTGAACTTTAACAGATTAACTTCATGGAAAAGAAGGCTCGGAATTTACTGCTGCCTGTGCCATCCCGTTTACTTTCCAAGCCAGTTGACTTTGGGCTCTGGGCTCTGGGCTAGTAATTATTTCATTAAGATCTGCAACCAGTCCGATTTAATTGGATTTTCCAAGGGAGATTGAACCCCGTCGCACTGGTGCTTTGACTTGGCTCTCCCGCTTCCGGTTCCGCTGGCTCTGTGTGGCGTGTCCTGATCGACCTTGTTGCATGCCAATATTAATAACGACAATGGCAATAAAGCCTATTAGAGCCGGCACACATTCGGGCCATTAATGAAATACATTGATTTCTGTGTCGCCCCGTAAAAACTGAGCCTATTCTCGGGGGTAAAATAATAATGCTGCCAGGGCAAGCAGAGGCAAAAGGGTTTAATTCGAGTCATACCTTCTGTGTCCCCATCAAGGCATTTTCGGCAATCGCTCGACGCTCAGCGCTCAACGCTCGGTGACATGTTCATGTCCTGTTCATGTTCTGTCGCTCCCGCCCCCGCCCCCGTTCCCGCTCCCGTGTGTCCTGTCTATGTCCCGGCCTTGCGTGTTGTCACGTTATAAAAACCAAAACGATCCCCTGGCCCCGTCTCCAATCCGTTTGTTGGTTCCGCTCGTTACCAGAAGCGCCAACTCAGCACGAAATGACTGCGACGATTCTCCCTGCCCAGGACTCAGCGGGTCTGGGTGAGGACAATAACGTCAACGGGTTTGCACAGTAAAAAATCAAAATTAAAAAATATAGAGCACAAAACAGGAAGAAGTCACTTAAGCGAAGATTTCGTGGGATAAAAATCGAAGTTCAGGGAGAAGAGACAACCATAGTTCTGAATTATGAAAGAAGACAAGACAAAAATCAAAGGAATGGTTTAAATTAATTTAAAAGGCATCCAAAATGATGATACAGAATTGTACATTTAATAAAACCATCGATTTTATAGGATATTTAAGCTGTAACATATTTCATTGCATACTTTTAGAGGGCTTTTTAAATGCTTTTGAATTTATTGCGTTTTCTGTGGACCTCTTTAGGTTCTGCTGATTATTAATCAGATCTAAGTATGTCTTCCATTGATTATTATCATGATTGTTAATAAAATAAATAATATAACTGGGAATAGCAAAGACTTACACACCTTAAAGATCTTTTAAAGGGCAACTTTTGTTTCCTGTGTGCCGTCGATCCTAGAAGAAGAAAAGAAGTGTTTGGGCTGGGGTAGTTATTTGCCCCACCAGCAGGGTTCCTCCCCCTCCTCCGCTGGCAGGTTATTAATAAATCCTTAACCCTTTTCCTTATGTTCGAGTTGCTGGCTAAGTTTCTGCACTGTTTCTCCGCCTCTGCTTCCAGTTGCAGGGGCGTGCGTGCCGGGGCTTCCTGTTGCGGAAACGGAAACGCAATGCCGACAGGGCTACATACGGGTATAATCGATTAATTCGATATTAGATTGAATTTATGAGCCCCTACCCGGCGGCCGGCCATTGCACCTGCAAGGCCTGTCTGTAGTCTGAAAGCTGAACTGTAGGAACTGTAGGAACTGTTGGAACTTTGCCGGGGCCGAAAAGCAAGAGAACTTTAAGTTTTAGGAACCCAAACACATTCAGACACTGCGAAAGAGAAATTAAAGAAAAGTCGCGCGAGTTCTCGCCAAAAGTTTGGCCAAAAACCCAAAAATGTGCTCCGAGACGGCGGAGCGGAGGAGAACTTTCGCCTTGGCCAACAACTTTTGAGGCCATAATTGAAAATTTGGCGCCCAAAACTTGGCCCGACTTTAAACGCTTAAATAAAGGGGCGAGACCTGGCATAAAGAGCGGTCTTAAAGGGTCCTCCGCCGGCTCTGCGGCTCTGCGGCTTATCCTGGCCGGGCTTGGGGTTATTAATTAATAGGGAACAAATATCAATGATGACGTCCGCCGACTGCAGGCGATTGCAGGTGCCTTTGCTCCTTTTTCCCACTCCTGCATTCCTGTTGCCAATTTTTTTTAAATATATATTCTTTTTCCCGCCCTGAGTGCTCTTCGTGTGTGTGTGGGCTTTGGGTGTTTGATGGATTGCAAAAAAAAAATAGAGAGAAATGAAGGTATTTTATGTAACCGATGAACGAGACCGAGACCGAAGCGGAGCCGGAGCCGGAGCCGGAGGCCGACAGAAAGAGAGCTCCTTATGTACGGTGAACCCCCGTGGTGGCCATCGCAGGCGTGGCAATCGCCTCATAGGCGCAAGCGTTGGATCTCCCGGCGCCGGCATAAAGGGGCCGCCTCCCAATGGAAAAGCGGAAAAGCGGTGAAAGCGCCAAAGGAGGCGTCGCCAAAACGGGCAAGTCCTGGTGTGTCCCCGTCGGGGAAAATGCAGCGCAGGCGCAGAGCGAGCCTCTGGCCGGGAGGGGTCCCAACCCCGCTATGGAGCCCTCCCCAATGCCCGCCTGCCGAAGGGTAGCAGTCCGAAATTCCCGCAACTGTTCTACTTAAAATGCCAGGCTTTCGGAGAATCCCACTCAGTGGCAGACGGAGCGTCCTGGCCAGATGTCTGCAGCCACGGCTGCCCGTCTTTTCCCTAGCTTCCTTCCAGGATTCAAGGAAACCGAAACCGAAAACGAAACCAAAAACGAAAACGAGACCGAAAAGTAAACAAGAACGTAACAACTGCCAGAGTAATTTCTTCGCCGCCACTCAAATCAAATCAAATGCCGGGGACGACGGACGAGACTCACTGCTGGGAACAAGGGGATGAATAATTAGATTTCTCGCAGAGTCCTGCCAGGAGAGGCAGGCGGGGGAGTCCTGGCTCGGCCTAATTTCATTGTTTTTACAGTCAGTTTTGAATGATTCCTGGCGATGTCCACCCCCAACCCCCAATCCCCAGCCCAACGTCAAATGAAATGAACAATTTGCCTGAATTTCTTTTCACCATTTTCCCCATGTTTTTCCACATTTTCTCGGTTTTTTCTACTCTGTTTTTTGGCCTCCTCCGTTTGTGTTTCTTATTAAGTTGAGCGACAGTTGTTTTTATTATTTTTATTGCCCCAACCAGGACCAGGACCAGGACCAGGGCCCCGTTCATGTAAATCAAAACTGACTAATGGCATGCGAAAAACAATAAAAACCCTAAATGAAATAATGAGCCAGGGGACTAGCTCCTGGACGGCTCTCTTTGAGGTGGCATGCCCCATGGCCACTTCGATTTCGTGGGGCAAGGATATTGGAGAGTGAGTACTTTGATGGAGTATTGCTCTGGTGGGGTCGTCCTCCTTTATCGAGGCCTTGTTGGCCAGCAATTTGCCAATATTTTGCTGTCCAGATAAGGGACACAAAAGGCAGTTGTGATATATAATATACACATATGTATGCCAGTGCTGGCAGCATATAGCAGCAGAAAAAGAAGTATATTAATATAATTAATTAATAATGATACTTAAGTTGTTTAAAATCTATTATTTCAAAGCTTTCTTAAAGGCTTAATATTAAATGGATCTTGAGGTGGAAAATACTTTGTTTTCAAGGAGTACACCTTTGACAACATGATCTATATGTTAACTATTACTCCAAATAAGAATCTAATATACTTTTCAGGTATGTTTCCTATAAACTTTGAATACAAACAAATTTATTAAATATTTTAACTAAAATAAGACCCAACTAATATATAAAAAATATACAAATTAGACAAACAATTCCACAGACCAAGAACCAACTAGCAAGTGGCCAAATTGGCATCCCTGACTCGCACTTGGATGATGCATGGTGACAGGGACAAGCGCCCTTATCTGTCAACGATTCCCAGACTGGACACTGGGTCCGCTGCTGGCTGCTGACTGCTGGCTGCTGGACACTGGTCCGCTGGACGGGATTCGGGTGCGGAGCAGAGCGAAGCTCTCTTTTTAATGTGATTATCTTGTAGCGTGCATGTCCATGTCGCATGTCTGCGGACCCGCTACCCTCATCCCTGCCATATATATGCCATATACGTATATGTGAGTGCTCAGCCAGGATTCTGGCGGTCGCAGGACTCTGGATTCTGGATTCTGGACATTTCTGCTTTGGCTTATCGAACAAATTGACAGGCGGCGAGGGGCGAGTGCCCAGGGCAGAGGGGTAAACTGTTATTCCAGCATCAGGCGATGATTAAAATGATGATGTCAGAGCCGAAAACAAAACAAGACATCGAAGGGACAGGGTGCAATGGTACACTGCGGGAAAATATAGATATATTTGGAAGAAAAAAGAGCTTAAATCGGGCCAGGTTTGTAGGAACAGTCTTGGATCTTCGGTATCTACGGTTGACCTACCTCAGCCTTTAAGGTGGTTTCCACTTGGGAATTCTAGTCTTACTTAGTTACCAGCTGTTGGAATCAGTTGGGAATTATTATCAAGTTTAAAAACCAACTAGATCCTAGCCCTAGAGGTGCATTTTTTCTCTCTCTGCATACGGTAGACAGTCCCAGGTTCGGACAAGTGCCAAAACTCAACTTTTCACTTGACCACTTCAGACGGAACCCTGTTCCTGTTGTTCCTGTTGTTCCTGCACCTCCTCCTCCAGCCATACATCCTTCATCCGTCCACCGTGTGTCCTGCCCTCGGGGGACAGCACCAGGGACAGAGAGAGGGAGGCATTGGGGCAAATCACTGGCCAGCACTGTCCTCCGATTGCCATCCAATCGAAACGAAGCCAATCCCCGCCAGCAGCACAAGCACGAAAATCGAGATTCAGCTCGAGAGCACTTGGCCATAAATTTATGACATTCATTAGAACGTCAGATTAAGAAATCTCCAGTCGAGCAGCTGACGCCAGCAGGCCAAGGAAAGGAGGAAAGGCAGGACTGCTGCATCCCCGCCAGATTTTCCAATTTTCCACCGTCTTGTTAACGCAACAGGCTCAGGCAGCAGGAGCAGTTGAAGAGGCCACAAAAAAAAAAGGAGCAGTCCCAGGTACAGGGTAAAAAATAAACAAAATAAAGCCCAAATAGGCCGAGATGCAGCTGCTTTGCTAACTGGATTACTCCTCGAGAAGGACTGCCAAGGAACTTATTAAAAAAAAGCCTAAATCTAGGCAAGATAATAAGAGTTTTCCTCTTATTTATAACCCTTGATATTGTATTGATTAAAAGTTAAAAAATCACTGTAATTATGTATTTAAAAAAGCCTAAAAACTAGGCAAGATACTAATAATGAATTTCTTCATATTTATAACCTTTGATATTGTATTAATTATAGGTTAAAAAATTACTTTAATTTTGTATTTAAAAAAGCCCAAGATCTAGCCAAGTTAATACTGAGAGTTTTCTTCTTATTTATAACCTTTGATATTGTATTGATTATAGGTTAAAAAATTACTTTAATTATGTATTTAAAAAAGCATAAGAACTAGGAAAGATAATAAGAGTTTCTTCTTATTTATATCCTTTGATATTGTATTGTTTAAAGGTTAAAAAATTACTTTAATTATGTATTTAAAAAAGTCTAAGAACTAGGCAAGATAATAAGAGTTTTCATCTTATTTATAACCCTTGATATTGTATTAATTATAGGTTAAAAAATTACTTTAATTATGTATGTAAAAGTACGATTAAATCTAGGTTATCTTCCTATTTATAACCTTTGATATTGGATTGATTATAGGTTAAAAAAAAATACTTAAAATATGTATGTAAAAGTTCGATAAAGTCTAGGTTTAAGATTTCGAACTAGTGCAGTTTGTGCCGCCTGGAAAAATCCCTAAACCTTCGCTTTTTCGCTCAGTGCCGCTGAGGCCTTTGCCCAAACGTGCACAATTGGAGTTCGAGATATTGAAAATGACTTTAAAGTCAGCCGCAGCTGTGTCCTCTGGAGCTGGAGCTCCTGCTACCTGCTCCTGCTCCAGCACGCGGACTTCCTGGGCCTTCGTCCAGGTGGCTTTTGGTCCTGTTCCTGCCTGTTCCTTTGGGTGCCTGCCGCCGCCTTCGACTTGGGGCTTCATAATTAAGTATGCGGTTAGCACGCACACCGATGTGCAGTTGCGGACCGAGGAGGAGCAGCAGGAACAGGAGCAGGAGCAGGTCTAAACAGGACTTGCGACCAGGAGAGACGTACACAACTGTCACCGCTGCCAGTGGCAGTGCCTTTGGGACAGCTCGCGCGCCAGGATTTATGTGCACGACAAACAAACGACCACCGCAGGACAAGAAAGCGCTTAAGAAGTGCCCTTGCAGGGGGGTTTTCCGGGGGTTTTCCAGCAGCAGCAGCAGCAGCAGCAGGAGGAGGAGGAGGAGCAGGAGCAGGAGCAGCAGCAATCCAAACAGCTGCGAGAGACAACAACCGCACCACGACGACTATCGACCAGCGACCAAGGTTGTTTTGGAAAACCAAGTTATTTAGCCACGAATCGAATGAAATGTCGCGTCCTCCTGCTTCGCGCCTCACTCCTCCTGCACCCCTCCCCTGCTGCACCCCTCCACTGCTCCATCTCTAGGCTAAATGCCCCCCGACATTTGGGACACATTTACCAAAAACATTTTACGTATTCAGAAGTAAAGTTTTGTTGCTTCGCTCGCGCCGCCGCCGCCAATGCGGTTCTTGTCGACTGGCTAACTCCCCGCTTCTGCCCAGCCCCTCAAGGATACACCCCCATCTCCCCTCAAGGATTGTGTTTGCATTTCGCATTTGGCTTTGCTGCTGCTGTTGCCGCTGCTGCTGCTGCGGCAAGTGGCAAGTTGTTGTCTTCATAACGCGTTGTCGTCGTCTTAGTTGCCGTTGGGCTGCCTGACTGCCTGCCTGGCAGTTCATAGCGAAACTTTAGCAAAAACATAGCAAGGAGGGCAAAAAATAAGAGACGGAAAGGAAGACAGTGTCCTGACTAGGAGTTTTTCAGTACCGAGTGGTTAAGACAAGGACTAAATATTGAAAATATCAATATTCATAGTTAGTTTATCGCCAAAAGGTAGTTCGATAAAGTGAAAACTGGAAGGTTCGATAACTTGGAGATCGATAAATGGTAGATCGATAAATGGTAGATCGATAACGTGGTTATCGATAACTGGATTATCGATAACTAACAAATCTATACCTGGGAGTATCTAATAAAGACGAAAAGGTCCCTATGTTAGTAATACAAATTACTTATTTGTATCAAATATAATACTTAAAATATAGACACCCGATAACTCGATTTAATATCGATAACGTGATTTTAGTAAAAGTTTGCATGAAATGAAACATGAAATGATTAAAAATAACTTGAGGTCTAAATTGTTGAAATTTAAATACCTAAAGCTTAAATGAGGTTTCCAAATAGAGAAGCTCGAAATTCGATATATTTACTACTTTAAGGCATCGATATTCACATCGATTATTTTATTTGTATCATTATTATTATTATTAAAATTAGCAAATTATTATAATAAAACATACCCTGTATGTATGTAGGGTGCCGAAGAAAAAAAGCAGCAGGGTTAGGGCTATAATACCCCCAGACGTAGGCCATTTGAGGGCGAGTTGTTGGGGCCAGAATTATGCTGCTCACAATTTAACAAATGACAAGCGAGCGTCTCAATTAGCCAGACAATTTAAGGGGGAACGGAGACCGAAGACCGGAGACCGAAGACCGGAGACCGAAGAGCCGATGTGGCCGCTGTTGTTATGCAGATTTTGTTCGCGATGATGTCTCTATATGTATGCCAGGAAATACATGCCAAGCAGTGTAAGACACAGTTAAAGCAGGCACTGAGACAAAAGAGGTTACAGTCTGTTCTACAGTTACATTTCCAAAGCATGAAGGCCTTTTATATTTAGTAGAGAATCTTTAAAAGGAGTTCACAATATTCTGTCTTTTTTCGAAGTTGGGATACTAAGTCTAAGGGGAATTTCTCTTAGTGTTCCCTGTAGAGAATCGCGAAGCTCGCTCGACTCACACGCAGCGGGCACACACAATTCAAAACACATAAATATATTATATATACACAAATACGCGTAACGACCTCATTAGCATAATAACGGTAAGTAATGGAAGAAAAATACCATTAAACAACACTTTATGACTTTCTTTCCCGTACGACGACTCACTCGAGGGGCAGAGTGTGTGTGTGTTGTGTGTAAATCTCAGCTTTGTAGGCCCAGCATGTGCGACGACGACGCCTAATCAACTGAACATTGAATTGCAGTCAGAAAAAAAAAACAGGGGTGAAAAATGGTAATTTAAGATGATATAGGACAAGAATCCTGAAATTTAGATCCTTCCAGGTCTAGTCATACTTAAATAAATACTTTCAGGCGTTTTATAGAGCCCTTTTAATGTTATATCTGCTGCCACTAAATTTAAGAATTTAATATACTATTTACCAAATCAAAATACTATTTAAACTACAACCTTTCTTTATAACCCTAAGTTTCCCTTAACTAAAAATCATAACAAAGCCAAAGTTTGAGCTAGACTTTTAATCAACTTTCACTTTGGGTTCGACTTTCTCGTATTACTTTCACCAAATCTCTTTAAGAACTTTATTCAATTTAAGGCCGCGCCTTTAATTGCCCAATTTCGTAGAAAAATCTCATCTGTTGTCAAAATGGAAATTGCTTAATTTCCAATGGAAATTTTACGCTTCTTTTTCGAGTCATTTATTTGCATTTTCCCCTTTTTTTCTGTTTTCTTAGCGAATTTATGGGATTTGTGTGCCGTATTTTTTGTGTTTCAGCTTCTCGGGGCTGCAATAACATGTTTAAAGTATGTTAAATGATGCTGCGACCTCGGAAGAGCCCCCCAAACCCGCCTAGCCCTGCCCAACCCCTAAGACAGGTCTCAACCCCTTTGTCCCCTTGGACAGATAAAAGTCGAGCGCGCGCCCCTGCCAGGGCCCGAAAAACGAGCGCTCCTTGTTTATTTAGGTCTGAGCTAATAAAAAGGCTTACCATCTCAATAAAAGTATTTAACACAAGCGTTTTACTACACTTGAACATTATTTTTTCTTCCTCAGCTGTCCTTTTTCCGTTGAGGAGCTCAAGGAAAAAAAAAACAGCAAAAAATTCAGGAGAAGGGATCCTGAGGGTCTCCCCTGGTTTTGCAGTTGCTCATCTTGGTCCCCTTTGTCTTGGTCTGGTGTATCGCTCACAAAGGAGCTGTGGAGTCTGGGAAGGTGGACCCCGGTTAAATCCCTTAATCTATGGAAATGCTACGCAATTACCACGACAAGCCGCTCCATGTGACGCGCTCTGGATGCTGATGTCTCGTCCTGCCGCCGACTAGAAGTCCTGACCCTTTTTTCGTTGTATTTTTCAACCTTTTACGGTCACCGGCGGGACGTGGCAGTGGCTGGTGGCCTTTTTTATATTCGGCAGTGTTTACACAACCAGTTACAAAGTGCAGAAGCCAGCCGGGAGCAGGATCTGGACTTGCGAGTCCTTTCCTTGGGAAGACGAGACCCTCACGTACAGAGAGAGGGTCGTCGTGGCCGCCGCCTCGCAACAAATCAAATTTGCATACCAAGTATTATCGGTATCAGTTGCCCGGGAGGAGGTGGAGCAGTGATACTCCATCGCAATCCCAATCCCGATGATATGGGGCCCCTGAAGAAGGGGCAACCTTTGACTCTCCAGGAATACCAGGTTATAGCGCTTTAAGAGTTCTTAATTTATATTAAAAATTAATAACACTATATCCCTGAAGGCTAATGCACTGACCACACCTGGGAACAGGACCCGGGGCTGGTGGCCACTCTATTGATGGCCATATCCATTAGCCAGCGGCCTCTTCAGCTGCAATTTGCTGTCACAGGCAGGGCGAAAACTATGCAACAATAATTGCAATTCACTGTAATTATGATTGATTGATCCTGGGCCTGGGGCGGAGGACGGAGGGCGGAGGGCGATGCCATCGATAATTGCGAAACTATGAAGAGGAGGCCAGCTTCAGCTCCAGCCCCAGTCCTGGGAGCAGCGCTGTCAATGTCCGGCCGCTAATGATGAACTGGAAATGTGCCGCAAATGTGATTGAATCTGCGCAGAACTTGCCCCTTTCCGGGAGCTGCCAAGGCAGCGAAATTAAATTAGAAATATTAATGGAATTAGCAGGAGAAGGAGCGCGGCACAATCCGCACAGGAATTGCCATTGAGCAAATAATTAAATAATAAGCGAAAGCCGAATCATCCCACATTGGCAATGGCAACCTCTCCGACTCCAGCACCAGCTCCAGCTCCCTCGCGACTTCACCTGAACGTGCTCCGGGCTCCGGGCTCCGTGCTCCCTCTGATTACGAGCATATTACCAGCTCCTCCCCCTGGCCTGGCACTTGTAATTATGGCTAGAAAACGAATTCCGAATTCCATTTTGGCCAAGTAGAAGGGCACCTCAATAACAATAAATCGATTCAAGTGCGCGTAATCGGGCAAATGTTATTCAATAATAAAAATAACAGCGCCACTTCAGGGGTTTTCCAGGGGAAATGGCCATGACAATAAAACAGATCCCAGGAAAACCCATCTGGGCCAAGCCCCCAAATGTCTGGCCAACTAAATGATGCCCTTTATGTCCTGACTGTTCTAGGTTAGATATCAGTAGTTGAATGTGTGTGTGGAAATATTCAATACTTCACTTGGTATTAATTATTTAAATAATTATACACAAAATAAGTAGAGAATTTTTACCCAAAATCCAAAAAATATTATTGTAATTGTTTTAATTGGAAGCACTCAACTGAGACAAGCTTTCTATACTCGAGATTGTTGCAAAAGGAGTCCCTCAAGGGGTACTCCCCATACCCCGGCCTATTCTTTCCAGATTTCTATGAGCGGCAAATCAAGTGCAAGACCATTTAATAAGGACATGGCCTGGGATCAGGTAATCCCGGCAGCGGAATAACGAGCCCATTAAAGCCACTCACCTGTGTGTGCCGGCAGTCCTCGGAAGCCAAAAGCGCGACGTCGTTTGGCAATTTCGCCAATTTTGCGACAGTTTGCCGCCGTCATCAACAAGAGATCAAGTTGCCATTGAACCGCCGCCGCCAGTGAGGAGGAGGATGTGGATGTGGCTAGGGGATGTGGACGCGGATGATGATGATGATGGGGAGCGCACTCGAACGGAAATCGAATTGAGCAATTGTAAATGTGTGCTGCCTGCTGCCGATGATTTGCTTCCAAATGATTTGATTTCAATTGAGTTGAAATCAAGGCGAGCCGCAGTCATTTCCCCTCCGCCTCGCCGCTTAATATCCACTTGATTCTTTGCGTTCATCTTTGACTTTTGGCGACATATTGTTGCTCATACACAATGTGCCTCCTCAGTATCTGTCAGAGGAAACAGGAACACAAGGAAAATATTAGATATGAACGTTGTCTTGTAAGGCAATTTAATTTGAGACTTGAAAGAAGTATTTTTTGGTGCCTAATAAATCAAAACTTAATTTTAACAGAAAGTGTTGATAGGAAAATCATGCCAAGAACAGCCAACACCCATTGGAGTTTTCCTGGGCATAATAAATATAATATAATTAATAATAAATAATAAATAATTTCGATATATTTACAATGTTTCTTCTATAATACCTATATCTAAATGAGATGGTTTTATTTTCTAAATCCTTCAGCAGCTTATTGGTCTCATCTTCAAGGAAAGTACTTGAAGTGTCCAAAATTTTAACAATTATCATATGTCGATATCGATATTTTTCCTTCGTTTAGATTCTCGATATCAATTTATTTTATTCTTTTTGGCTGCTTGTTGGATATTTTTCCACCAAAAACAAAAAAAGTACTATTAATGTCTTAAATTTTAATAATTAATATGCGTTATCGATTATACCGATATATTCCCGCATTTAGATTATCGATACCAATTTAAATGATTCTTTTTAACAATTTTGGCTGCTTGTTGGATATTTTTTCCACCAAAAATCCATAAATTTCATATATTTAAATATACAATATAACGCTAAGTATAAAATATAGATAAATAAATATATATATATGTTCCTTTGGAACTTACTGCAAGGATTTTGGTTACTTATTGAACTGGTTACTCTTTTTCTAGATAAATCACTGAAATTTCCTACATTTTCTATATGTTTTGCTTGTTGTTCAGTTATATATTTGTGAAACTTCCTGGCTGTGTAAGAAGAAACCGCGGAAATATCGAACGCGTCGCAGCCGCTTAATGAATTTCGTTTCAATTTAGTGAAACGCCAAAACAATTTGTAAGCCGTGCGCACACACACACACCAACACCCCCACCCACACCCACACCGAGTTGAGGTGTTGTTTATAGTGTTTGCGGTTAATTAATTCACATTTACACCTGTTGGCGGCATGCAGACGAGAGGCAGCCCTACTTTTCCTTCATTTCCATTGCCTTTTCCATTTCCATTTCATTTCCATCTCATGTTCACTTCATATGCTGCACATAAACTTCAATGAGGACGAGACAATAAGGACAGCCTCTACAGGAGTACCTTAGTGCCTTAGGCACTGTCTATAAGGGAATAAAATAAATAATAAATTAATTGCCGTAAAACGAGTGGTTTTGAAGGAAGTTTAATGGTTGGCATCAAGTATTTTAATCGATATGTTTGCTACAGTTGAAGCGGTTATGTAGTTATATTATAGAGTCAGCGCTTTAAATAATTTTGTGTTTAGGGATACAGTTTCCACTTGAAATAATATGGTTGGCATCAAAAGTATTTTAATTGAATCGTGTTAAGTATGCAAGCATGTTAGTGGCTTCAAAATAGTTATCATAAATCGCAGCATTCATTAACTGTCAGCTCTTTGGATAAATCTGTGTTTAGGGACACAGTTTCTACTTGAAATAAAATACAATTTTTGAAAGGAAACTAAGGCGATATTCTCAAGATATATTTTGTGATCATTAAGGCTTCTGGTACCTGCAATTATTTTTAATTCAGCTTAAAAACTGCCAGGAATTCCTCCTTTGGCTTTAACACCAGCAGCTGGCAGCCAGGGAGCTCCATTCCTGCGTCCAGCTAATGACTGGGGTAATGCCAAGGTGTTGACAGTTCTCGGTTGAACGACACCAAAGGGGCGTTGATTAAGAGTGCAGAAGGGGGGCTGGTGTGTGTGTGCCCGAGTGTGTGTTGCTGCTGCTGGTGCCGTGTTCCTGTCAACGTCATTAACAAGAGCGAAGGCAAGGACAAAGCCGGCTGGTCTCCCGCACATTAACCAAGCCGAGCCGAACCCAACCCATGTGTGATGACCCCCAACTGAGGTTGACCCAACGCGACACCAGTTCCCCTCCCCCCGCACACTGCAGCACCCCTTGCCCCAGCCACACCCCCACACCCTCCTAGGTTCTCGAAAGCGCAACAGGCGATGGCAGGCGGCAGGCGGCAGGCGTTAATTACAAAATAAACTCCTGTGTGATTGTGACTCGGACATGGGTGGCGGCGCGGCGCATTCACTCCAAGGGGGACTGGGGGACTAGGGTAGAGGGTGTCCGGGGTTGGGGCAAGTCATTATGGCTGCGAATGACCCGCCCAAAGCACACATTTGCGTCGCCTCGCTGACCAGCAGGAAGTGACGGGACAAAATGCAGACCAGAAGGCGGTATTTTTAAGAGGAGACGGCCAGGAGATGCCCTGTAATTTGCATTTTACTAATATATATTATAAAATATGTATTTGTTTATTAGCTTCCTTATTTAGCCTTAAGTATGAAACAGAAACTACATTATAACCGACTTAAAAGTAAGGATTCTACCCTGTCTGGTTTGGATTTAAATAAAAAGCCACCTAAGGAGCATGAATTATAACAAAACTCTTAATAAATATAACTAATTTTCAAAATGAGTTGCTGTAACAGTGTCATTATTTATTAGTTATATTTATTTCAAATTATTCCAGCACCAAATGACAGTCTTAGTCGAATATACCCCAGAAGCCCTCAATTTAATGAGTAGAAAAAACAGCAGAGGCTGGACGACGTGCTTCAAAGCGTTCACATATGCCCAAGTGCGAAGTCCTGGAGCAGGGGAGGATGAAGTGGTGGCAGGAGTGCCGGCAGCAGGGGCGGCAGAGCAGCAGAGCTCCACTGCCCAGCGGTCGCCGCCATTTAGCGGCGTGATTTACTGCGGTCAACCAGAGAGCGCGCGACCTCCAGCCACCGGAGCCGGCACATCCCACCTGCAGTGGAGGCCACCCCCACTGCCAAGCCCCCTGCGGCTGCCCTCAAATGACCAGCCGCCTCCCCTGGCATAATAATGTTTAATTTGAGGTAAATACGTTTTTTGTTTCTGCCTTTTTCGCCGTGCTTTCCTGCTGCGAGCAGCGGAAAAGCCACTGCCGAGTGAGTGCATTAAAGCCCAGTCAGTGCCAGTTCCCTTCTCCTTTCCGGGTGTCCCAAATAAAATGAAGCACTTGCCGAAAATAGAGGAGGGAAAAATGCGAGGAAAATTCCATTCCAGCAAGGAAAATGCCTTGGCCTCGGACTTGGCCAAGATCCATTGGGGCCAAGCGCTAATTGAAATTTGTTAAGCTGCAGAAATGCAGCAGGAGGAGCCAAGAACTGTCCAGCGGTGAGTGGACATTGTCAGCCAGTCCCTTTGTCCGAGGCTGTGAAAAGGCTTCAAAAGGCACAAAACCAGCCAAACCAGCCAAACAGCAGCAGAAATAAAACGAAGACAGAACAAAAATTCCATATAAACACAAAGAATCCCCCTGGACACTGGGGCCAGACGGGCGGCCATCAAGGATCGCGGCAATGCGGAAAAGGAAGCGGATGTCGCGTTGGCCAATGTTTCTGTTACTCTGTACTGTATCTGGCTCTGGGTTTTCGGCTGGTGAATGGAATCCATCAGGGACTCGCTGGACAGGACTCTGGGCCGGGGCGAAACATGTTTATTGTGTGTCCATCGTGCCCCGGGAGCCACAAAGGATTCGAGAAGGGCGCAGAGGGAAGGAGCTGCCTGGATATGGTCACCTGAACATGCGGAACATTTGCATGGATATGCAGGATGAATCAGCACAGGATAATACAAGGCTGCAGAGAAGAAAATATCTGTATCGAATATCTGGCTTTTTCCAGCTTTTTTAAAACGATTTCTTAAGTACAACATTTTTTGAAGGGGTTTTACGGGCTTTCCATGATATAATTACCCATAAGAATGGGAGCTTTAAGCCAAATCTTCAAGTGACTTTAAAATATTCAGCCAAGTTCAAAGTATATATCATTTTTTTTGGGAAAACTCAACTCAACTTTCTGCGGGGAAACTTGAGCAGAGTTTGGAGGCCATCCAACGCTTGTGCGACTTCGGCATCATTTTCGGCATATGTAAGCCACTGAGACTATGACGGGCTTCGGCTCGTTTTTCACTTTGTTTTAATTTAATTATTTAAGATAGAATCGCACGGGGGGTTTGGGTGCCCAGCAACAGCTGAGCAAACAAATCAAATTGCTGGCCAGTCGCCTGCAGCAATAACCTCGCACATGGGCCACTACACTCGCCAGGACTCTATGATGCAACTATGATTTGGCTAATGGAGCCAGGGTCGTCCTGCTGCTGTGGCTGTTTCCTGTTTTGCAATCGCACTGCCGAAATCAGGCAGGCGGGAAAATCGCGACGTCGTCGTCTGGATTCTTCGCATTTTTCTCAGGGTAGCAAGGACCTGACCCAAACGAAGAGTCAGCTAGAAAAGATCATAAATGGCCTAAACTCTTTGTCTGGAAATTACTGTTTAACACAGGAAAATAACTAGTTCTTTCATAAAAGCCTCTGGCGTTTCGATATCTTTAAGAAGGTAGTCTAAAAGTATGCAATGATTTGTTCTTGGAGACTGGTGCTTATATTTGTTAAGGAAATGTTGTTGAAATTATTACTACTTGTATTTCTTAGTTAAATGATTTATATAATTATATTAGATCATAGAATGTGATCAAATTCCTTACCTACGCCTACTTTACGGGGTATAGCCATACTCGAGCTGTAGACCAGAAATCACTGGCATTTCTTGGCCAATTTGGCAAAGTGTTTTGTGGCCCCAAGCCCGCCTCGCCTCCTTGCAACGACGCGACATGCAACAGCAAAAAAAAAAAGGGAAATCGGAGGGAAAAATATATAAATAAAAAGGCAGGGGGAAATACCGAAAATATTCGCAATCGACAGGCGCAATAAAGTCAGATTTTTGGCGCTGCCTGTCGGTGCCTGGCACTTGCGGCTGGACGGCCGCAAAAATGCGCCGGAATATTGTTAATTTGCGGTGGGCGTGGCAATGATAGGCAGGTAATTGGTTTCGCCTTTTTGTTTCTATATCGCCGGTTGCCCCGGACAACCCAAGGGTTGTCTTTTCTGTCTTTTCAGTGTCTCTCCCCCTTTCAGTTGGCTTTAAGGAGCTCCGCGCTCCTGCCATAAATCTGACACGCACTCACCTGGCCAAAATCCCTGCCCGCTCACCTGTCGCCTCTGCCGGCTGCCGGCTGCAGTCGAAAAATGCAAATGAGCGGCATAAAACTGAGCCAGAGAAGCTGGAGAAGAAAGCGACACAGACAGCAAAGATCCCCAAGTGCCTTAATGAAAAGCAACAGCAGCGGCAGCGGCGGCAGCAGGGCAAACACAGACACTCGCACTGCACACGCATGGGAAAGGACGAAGGACGAGGAAGGAGGCAGAAGGCAGGAGGCAGGTCCCAGCACGGAGCAGCAATGGGAGCTTTGCGTTGTCGGCGCTAATCCTCATTTAATTTTAAAGTTCGAAGGTGTTGAAGATAATTTTTGCACCACCCACACTAATACACATGGTTCATTACACTGAGCCAAAAACGGGCTCTAAATGTGGTTAAGGAACAACAGTCCAAAGTATTCTTAGCTGGAGAATCAACTCAAATTAAATTACAACTATTTAAGACTGAATATTGTCTGCAGAAAACACTAACAAATCTTTTAAAGGTGAGTTAAATGCGGTCTTATTTAAATATATTAAAAGCATATATTGCTTATAATAAATTTTAACAAGTTTCTGTTTAAGAATAAATATAAGAGCTTTTAAAATTAAGGCTTAATTTTTTCCTTGAAACAATTTAAAGTTTTTGAATAGCCAAATTTCCTTGTTTAATTAATTTTAGATCATTTTTAGAAAGGTGGATTAACTCATTTCACACTGAGTTTAAATGAATTTATAAACAAAATATGGATTTTTAAGCTTACAAAAAATATTTATAAATATATAAATAAGAAATATTATTCCCCTTATATTATATATATTATATATATATTATTTCCCTTAACTGCCAGTGCAGTGCAGCTGCCGGATTGCGTGATATTCGCTCTACTTCTATTTTTTAATTTTTGTGCCATGTGTATGGCAACCACAAAGAGCACAACGGTAGCCAGTTTTCCCAGGTTTCCACAGGTTTTCCCAGGTTTTCTCTAGCTTTTGCCAGCTTCCCGAGTGGCAGTAGCAGCACATTTATAGAGTGTTCGCACATAAAAATATTTTATGGCGCTTTCCTCTCGAGAAAAAGGATTGCAGACGACGTCGAGGACGAGGACGAGGATGTTGGCGGAGCTCGCCTTGGCTGAGCCGAAGGGGTTGGGGCGTTGCAGGAGGGAAGAAGAAGAAGGTGCTGCTGGTGGGGGTGGCTAAGTGGCGTTACCGTTACCGCACATCGCCAGATAAAATAACGGTGCCAGACATTGTCTTATGAATAAATTGTTATGGAAATCGAATTAATGAACGCTGTGGCGCACAATGGAGGCGAGGCGACCTCCAAAAAAGCAGGCAGCGAGGCAGGGAGGCAGGGAGGAGCAGGTGGTCCAAGGAAGCTCCAGCTTCCGTCTGGTCTCTCTCTGGATGTGTGTGTGTGTGTGTGTGTTAGCGTGCCAGAGGTTAATACCTGAGCTTATTTGTCTAACTCTTTCGCCTCGCCCTGTGCTCCTCGGCGCTGCGTAATTTAATTATGCGTTCACTTTGCCAGCAAATCCCACCTCCTCCTGGAGGTCCTTGCTGGATTTCTTATCTCAAATGTCGAGTGTCTGCACCGCAGTTTCTCCCGTGTGTCCTGGGTGTCCTGTGAGTGTGTGCGGCATTAAATTGCAGCATTTAATCGAATTTTCATCTGATGCCGTCGCCTGGCAGCTAGTACTAACTCATAAAATCGAGCTTAAAGTAAGCCCACACACAGCCTGGACATTAAACCTTAATTTAACAACCATTAGGGGTTTTTATTATAATTATTAATTTAATTTTAAAGACCTGTGCATGGTTTATATATTATATATTAGAGAGCAAAAAGCTCAAAAAGCTTATTTGAGCATCCGCTCAAATAATAAATATTTGTGAGACCCAAGGACTCCAAACTAGAGCCGAGGTAGACTTAATTACGTGCAGCAATTAAGTGGGTGATATAACCCGCCCGGTAGTTGCAGTTTAAGTAACCAAAGGTCCTCCTCTGGCGAGGTAAACAATGTACCCTGGCATGGGAAGGATGACGACGAGGCAACAAAAGGCATTGATATCTTGAGGACATCAAACTTCTGCCAGGGAATACCTCGAAAGTGGAGTAGACAGGCGAAAATGAGCTACGTGCTCCCACCCCTTTTGCACTTCAGCAGATAAAGGACCTCCCAATGATACTTTGAAATCAAACACGATAAGGATAAGGAGTCGGCAGTCGGGAGTCGGCAGTCGGCAGTCGGCAGTCGGGAGCGGCCTGGACTCTGGCTCAGAAGTAAATGAGCAGCGGATGGCGGCGACCCATTTGACACACGGCTGGGAAATTAAAAAGCCAGCGACAAGGAGGACGTCTTTTGAAGTTTCACGCCGTAATTGTCACGGAAAATGTTGCCACGGACAACTAGGAGTTAACCGGAGACCGAAGCTCTAATGAGATCGAGAGCAAGGCCTTAAATGGCTTTTGGTCAGACCTAACTTTGAGGGACACTGTAGTCTGCAGATAAAAAGGTTCAATTAAGTTGAAGCCATAAATTAAGATAGATTATTAAAAGATATAATATAATATAGAGGTAGTTGGGTACCCTGTGATCTCTTTTTCCTAACCGATCTATCAGAGTCTCTTTTAAGTCTTATAAAATACTAATTAATATAACGCACACTAATAACCAATCAAAGTTATTGTTTAAAAATATATACAATTTATATTATACCGAAGTACATTTAAAATGTTTTCTATTTTCTATATTATATTTAGTAAATTTAGTTAAAATCACCAGTTCTTCTATCCGACTGTCTCAAACTGGAGACGCATCTGCATATCAGCTGCACCCGCCCAGAGCTTAAGGATAATGCCCCCCGGCTCCCAACAGGACATTTCCTTATTGGTTGCTGGATCCGAGTGCGTGCCTCTGCCTCTGCACGGGTTAAAGCTAAATGGCCCGTGGAACACGGCAGACGCCCCACTGGAGACGCTGGATAAATGGCTGAGCTGGAGCTGGAGCTGTAGCTGGAGCTGGAGATGCAGAGATGGCGATGGACGGACGCGCAGATGGATGGGCTCCGCGCTCCTCTAATGCAATTGATGTTCCTCCACCCCAGCCAAAAGCCAAAAAAGGGCTGAGGCATTGAGGCGGCAACCTAATAAAAGGAACGAAAACAACTTGTTTTCCAATTTTACAATTTAACAAGTTGCCATTAGACGACGTCGCCTGGCGAAGTCGTTAGTCCTCCGGCCGCCGCCAATCCTTTTTGGCCTGAGCCGCCGAAACCAAGCCAAACCAAGCGGCGGCGAAAGAATTCCAAAGAAAATCGACTGCTATTGGATTCGAGGCCTTGCCGGGCTCAAAGGCTTACCGGAACACACAAATAAAATAAAATAGAATAGAATAGAAAATAAAATCAAGCCAAAAGGCAGCAGAAACAGAAACAGAAACGGCAGAAAAAAATATAAAAAAAAGAACACCAGAGCCCGAAAATTTTTCTCGGGGCGAGCGTACAAATTTTTCGAATTGTTCGCTGGAGACTAATAAAATCAACGACGTGGAACTTCAAGCCGTTCCCATGGACCAGGCCAAATCCGGAGCTGGAGCAGGGGAAGGACCGAAAGCAGCCGGCGGAATACCAGAGACAATGAGTCGTCGTCGTCGCTGTAGTCGTTGGCGGCACCGGCGACGTCTCACATGCAGCCCAGCACCCACAGCACCGGAACACAAGTCGCCGCTGAGCGAATGGGTTTCCCGACTATGCGATACCCGGCAATCACATCCTTTATTTCCTTGGGAAATAAATAATCCGGATAACACCATATAATCAATATAAAATATATAAAGGGTGGACTTGAAATCTATGCTATGAAAACTATCTTTAATTCGAAGGTTTTATTTATTATTTTGAGGCATACAGGCTTTTAGCTAAGTCTAGGTATTCGCAGGACCTGGACCAGAGGCCCTCAAAAAAAGGAAAGAAAGAAAAGAAGGAAAGAACGAGGGCCAGAAGAGCCGTGAACCAGCCAAAAGTTATTAAACAGTTAAGCGGCGTCGCACGTCGTCGCGTTTTGGTCGGACAAGTCTGAGATTTAGCGGCGGGCACATACATACATATACATCCCCCTATAAAAAAGATCCACGTATCCACCGAGGAAGAGTTAAGTCCTGGTCGTGGTCCTGGTGCCTGGTGCCTGGTCCGGGGCCTTTGTTTGTTGCCAGGTCGAAGACGCAGCCAACGTTGTCTAATTTATATTTAGCAATGTTGCCAAGGGGAATGGGCTTTTGGCCTCTACGGTCTAGCCCCGGGATAGAGGATAGCGGATTGAGGATTGAGGAGTGAGGATTAAGGACAGGGGTTAGGGCACCACTCTTGTAGGCCTTAATCAGCCGGCCGCCATTAATAAATCAGAGTCATTAAAAATGCAGCTGCCAGTGAATGGAAAAAAGGCCAGCGAAACAAAGTAATAGAAAAAAGCAAGGAGGCCAAGGAATTTTCCGATTAACTCCAACAAGGAATTGCGAATTCCCTAAGTGGCAAGGAAAAGTAAATACTTAATATTTCAATTCATAAGCTCGTTAAAATATCTTAAAATCCTGACATATTGCCAAAGAAAAAACTTCAAAATATGCGCCTTCAGCTTATCCTTTAAGATATTAAATTCTAGTCAAACTGGATCACTGAACACATATACCCTGGAGTCAGAGTAAAAATACAAATTGGAAATCGAATGAAAAGACGACGCCAGCCTTAATCTGTGGCCAGGACTCTGGAAGGCGTTCGCATCCCAAGGATGCGCGGGACGCACGCAGGACCCGCGGGATCCGGTGGGGCCAGCTGGGCAGCGTGGCGGGCGGTATATATTCATTCATTAAGCAGCCAGGCAGGCAGGCCGGCGGAGAGCAGAGCAGCACACAAAGGGACACTTTACAGCCGAATGAATCTAATTAAAATGTAATTATAAATGTAACCGTTAAGCGGAAGTATCCGCGGGATACCAGCCGGCCGGCAGGCCAAGGAGCTGGAATCTGAATCAGATTTCGAAGCCGAAAACGAATCTCAATCTGCGTGGACCAAGCGGACCAAGCGGACCAAGAAATGCGAATAATGAGAACGAAAATAAAAAATTAGAAGCGACAAGCAGCAAACCCCTTAATCATGACGCCCTGGCGCCCTCGATTTATGCCGGGACATTTTCCTTTCCTTTTTTCCTTGCTGCTTTCCCCCTTCTTACTCACTGTATTTATTCTTTATTTTTCTTTTCTCACTTAAAGTTATCTTAGCGGGTGAAATTGATCAGAGCAATCAAGGGAGCTTAAAGGGCAAGCTCAGGGAAAGTAATTAATTATTTTTAATAAATTTTAATGGGAAAATAAATTAAATAGGTTTTGCCTTATATGTTGTTTTATATATAACCCCTTATGCCTTCATTTTTTATATATTCTTCACTTAAGTTGCTCTTTTTTCTTGACTTTCCTTTAAGATGTATTGCTCTTCGGGTTGTTCGGTATGCAAACTAAGGGACATGGGCCCAGAACTCGGACAGGACACAATTTGCTCTTGGCTTGTGTGCAATAAAACTAAACCTAATGAAATTTAAGACTCGCACACTCATACATGGGGGAGCTGGGGCCGGACCTGGGGGCGTGGCAAGTCTTGGGCCAAAAAGTTTGCAGGAAATGCCAGCGAGGCAGCCAGCCGAACCAGCTGGGCAGGGATCCCAAGATCCAGGACTGCCGCCGAGCCCTAAGTCTACCATCTTGCACTTTCCGAAAACGTTTGACCTGCACACAAGACCCGTGTCCTGGCCGAAAAAGTCCTTGTTTCTGTTGTTGTCTGTGTAAGCCGGTTCTAAGTGCGTGTCCTGGTCATGTAATCGCATTTCAATTTAAAGTCATTCATTCAGATGCTGGCCAAACAACAGAAGAAGACGGCCCAAGACGCACAGGACCTCGGTGTGAGTGTGAGTGAGTGTGTGCATCAGGGTGGCTTAAGAAAATTGAAAATTCCCTGGCATACGTGGATGGAGATGGAGCCAAGGATGAGCCAGGTCAGGAAGCCCGAGTATCGAAACTATCGAGAAAGTAAGGCAGGTATATCGGTTATATCTTCTCTGATGACTGAAACTAGGGAGCTTTGCATATAGATATGTCCAGGGATTTAACCCATTTCTCTTAAGTCCTTCTTTAAGATTTCTATAATTGTTATTTATCATTTCTCCAAATTAAAACCAATTTAAAATTAAAGCGATAGGCAATCGATAAATTCGATACATTTTTTAGTTTCAAACACTGACAAATACGGATGATCGCTTACTTTATAGCTACTTAATACATATTTGGTTGTAACTAACTAACTAACTATTGTATATGCAGCTTTTAATGCAAATTGTTTATCGCTGAGCTCCCATCTCTATCTGTTGTTCTATATATTAGAATCAAGAGTAAAATATTAGTGTTTCTCAGAGTAGTTAGTTACTAACATTTAACATAACACATAACATTTCTTTCAATTTAATATGGCATAGCTCTTGCTGTCCTCTTTTTATTTAAAAAACTTTCGATAAATGCTTATCGCTGGCATACCATCTCTAGCACATGTTTGAGTATCTGTGCTCCCTGTAGTTTGCATGTGGCTGGGAATAGTTTGACACTTGCAATGCACATAAATTTTGGACACTGTCACTGCCGCTGCTGCTGCTGCTGACCGACCTCTTGACCGCCCAGCTCCCTCGGCAAAAGGCACCCCTTTTGGCAGACGCCCCATTCGGGGGGGTCAGAAATGCAGCAAAGTCGTAAAGCGCTTTTAAGCACACAAATTAACCACAGAACATGGCACAGAATCATCTGCCCCAACCCCTATCCCAACCCATCAGATCCCAACCCCTATTCCTCGAGGGGGGCCATACGCATCCGCATCCAATCTGTTTGTCTATTTCGTTGTTTATTTGTTTTTGTGTGCACTCAAGGATTTCTAAGAACTTTAACTTGCCAAAAATGCGGACACACACGACGACGACGATGGGTCCTTGCTGGGCTGTGTGTGTGTGTGTGTGGACCCAAGGATTCATTTGCACTGCCCCCTGACTGGCCTGACTGGCCTGGCTGGGAACTTCACATTGCGCAGTGACCATTAACGAATTTTCAACTATGTACATTCCGCCTTCGACTTTAACTGGGGGCTGGTAACTGTCCAGGACACTCCCAGGACACGGCAGGAGCACGCATGACTGCCCCGGGTTTTGGCTTAGCTTTGTGTGCTAAGATCGTTCGAGGAAATTAATATTCCTCTTCTGGCACTTACTTACGCTCCGTAAATACTTGAGCACCCGAAAACGGGAAGCCCTCGAGCGCCCTCTCCCCCCGCCGACCGACCTATCAAAAATGAAATATATATACAAATATATATATATTCGTTGGCTCCCTGAAAAATGCATAATCACTTCATTAGCGAGACAAAAAAGAGCAAAGCAAAAAACAGAAAGAAAAGGAGAGAAAAAAGCGCGCAGAGAAGGCAAGTAAATTACGCGTTTCCCACAGCGGCGCCCACATCAAAGTGACCAACTCCCGCCCCAGCCCCACCCTATGGCATCAGTGGTGCATTCCCCGAAGAACTCGGCCATCTCACAATTAGACGCACAAAGTCAAACGTCAACAAATTATAGCCACATGGGCGGACATCCCAGAGCCCGGTCGAGAGCGAGGGCGAGGAGATTTTCCCAAATTAACAAACAACCATCAAGTGAAATTTTCCTTTGCTTTTCCACCAAAGGAAAACGGCCCAGCAAAGAAAATGTGAGGTTGTAAAATGTAAAAAAATTAAATAAACACTGCAATAGCAAAATTGGTAAGGCAGCAATTAAAAGAACTATTTATTTGTTGGGTTATATTCAAACAAAAAGTTTGTTTAAAATCTAAACTGAATGCTATAGTATTATTTTGGTTTAAGCAAGTTCTTTTTAAATTAAGTTCTACTCCTTTTTTCTGTTTAACTAATTAAATTATATAACTATATAATTTATACCTATAAATGTTCTTTATATACATTTTCGTAGTATTTGGTAAATATTATTTCTTGGTAAGCTATAGTGTTCTGATAAGGACACTAACCAAAATATTTTTTGGTAAGTGCTGCTATAATTAGTACTTTGTTTAATTAATTAAGCTATATAACTAAGTACCTGCTCTTTATATAAATTAATTTGGTATATTGTAAATATTATTTGTTGGTTAGCTATAGTGTTCTGATAAGGACAGGCCAAGATATTTTTGGTAAGTGCTGCTATAATTAGTACTTTAACTTGTCTATGTAATTATAAAAAATAGACAACACAGCATTGAATACCCAACTCGTCGGAGACAAAGAGCATTGCCTACTTTTTGGCTGCTTGTAAATATTATTTTTGCAGCAATTATTTCATTGATGGAGCTTAAAACAAGCTAATAAATAGAGCTGAATTAGTGAAAGTATGTCCATTTGAATACTCATTTTTGTTGCTGTGCATGGATATCTGGCGGTTGGGAGGGAGGGACAGACACATGCCAGTTCCACCGCCGAAGCACCCAAGACATGGGGCACTGATTTGCATTAATGGACGCTTGAGCGGTTCCCGCTTTCCTGGGCCTGCGCCCGGCTTTTTTGGGTCTCCGGTCCAGCAGCTGTCGACCGAGGGCCTTAATTAATTAAGTTCACATGACCAGAAGTGGGTGGGAGTGGGAGTGAGAGTGGGGTTGAGGGCCAGGACCGCCTCCGATCGAAGTGCAATCGATCGATGAAGGCCTTCTCGTTTGTCCCTCATTACACGCAAATTACTTTGTTTTATTTCGCTTCCCTTCGCCCAAAAAAAGGGGCATTTGGAGTCATCAAAAAGGAACTAGCCGTGGAGGGCGAAAGGATATGCTCGAGACGCAGAAAGGAATGGCCGAGCCGCAAAACAAATGCCAACTAAATCAGCCCGCTGTCCGTTGTCCGGAGTCCGTTTTCCGGACATGGAGCCACCCCTTGCAGCCGTTATCCGGGGCTGACCAAACGCCGGACACGGCAACAGTTCCTTTTCGGTGGAAAAAAAAATAGAAACGGACTCGGGCTTGGCTTTTTATTATGCTCAGAAATCACATTAAAAGGCAAACTCAAATATTTTAATCAGATTTTCGCAAAAAAGGACAAACACACCCGTTCGTCCTTCATCACCCATCCTTTATCTCTCCTTTTCGCTGGCCACCAACCTCCCCACCCCCCATATATGCTGTTAAAACAGCAGCTTTCGCTTCCCTTTTTTCTCTCTGTGACATTTTAATTTCGTTACCTAGCAAAAGTTGAGTGTACGGGGGGATATTGAATTAGGGTATATATGATCTCGATTCTATATATATTATACATAACTAACAAATTATTCTCCTACATTAAATTTAAATTAAAAGGTGAATAAGACCCTTATTAAATAATGCAAATGGAGACTGGATGCAAAAAGCAATTTAAAATATGAAATAACTCCTAAGGGCTTTGAAAATATAATTTTTAAAAGTTATACGTTTTCGATGACATTTTCTGATAATCAAATCAACATCTTTAAGTAATATTTAAGTAAGCTAGAATTAGTTTTCAAAGAAACAACAACTAGTGCAAGAAATTAATTTTTACATCTTTAATTTGAAGGTTTAACTTTCGGGGTATTTCTCAGTCTATAACTCCGAATCCATTTTCCATTATTTAAGGACAATGTGTGTTAATGTGCGTCAACATCGTTCACATCCATCCTTGGACCCTGGTATTTGGTCCTTGGACCATCGTTGGGTTGGATTCTGGGTTGCTGAGACCAAAAGCCGAAAGCCGGCAAAAGGAAATGGCCACAGCTGTTCCATTCATGCATTGGCTCGTTGTCTCGTTTGCCCCTTTCACTCGATTCCAGGACCAACTCCAACTCCAGGTCCAAGTCCAGGTCCAGGTCCAACCCCCTGTCCTCAGCCAGCTTCCGTTTCGGGGGCGTGCCAGGTCCAGCTGTCCCAGAGAGTAGGAACAGCAAAAAAAAATGCCACCGAACGAACCCCTTTCCCACCTTCTTGGTATACATATGTATATATACAGATCTCATTCCTGGACGCAACGACATGACATCCACTTTAAAGCATAAGTTGCGGTTCCAGCGAAACGAGAAACTCATTTTGATGTGATGACTGCAGCACAGAGAGAAATCAAGACAGAGAAGCACACCACATCAATTTTGGTTATTTTAATATTTGCAACACTAAAGGAAGATTAACGTCAAATAATTTAAAAATCAACAAAAGAAGATTATATAAATCATAATCAAATATTATATTTGTAATATCTTTCATATTTTTATTTAGGGTTTTAGCCAAGTAGAATTTATGATTATTTAAAATATTGAAAGGTTGAGGAATAAAGGTTAATCTCTTTAACCTTAAATTATTTATAAATCAACAAAACTTTATTTATTTAGAAGATTATATAAATCATAATCAAATATTATATTTGAAGTATACTTAATAATTTATTTAAGCTTTTATGATTATTGAATTTAGGATTATTTAAATATTCAAAGGTTGAGGTAGGTATAATCTTTTTGTAATCATTATTCGGTTGCTTAATAGTCACATTTTTTACTTCTCCTGTGCATTATCATTATAAGTACTCTTCTCATGTTTATAAATATTATAACATAAAGAAATCCTGAACTTTTAAGTCACAAATTAATAATATGACTTAGTTTTTCTCTATCTGCAACCCTGTCCCGCCCCCTTCGTTTTTTCTGGCCCAACCTCCCGGCCCTTAGTTGGCCACAGACTTTGGGCTAGATTGATATTTACTTTGTTGTAGCATACTTTTTTGGGCCGGCCCCACAACTGGACACTCTGTGTGTGTGCCCACACTCTCCTCTCCCCTGAGCCTACTTTAGAGCTGAACGGCAGGGCGGGGGGTTGGTGTGGCGGCGAAATGAAAATCATACCACAGCAAATTCTCTAGCGACATTTTCAACAAATTGACACAATTTTCAAGATGCTTAAACGTGAAAATTGCCACGACGCAGGAAGCTGATGCCGGACGCAGGGGCCGAATAAATATATATATAGGAGTATATATAAATATATATTGCGAGGCGAGGCGAGGCAAACCCAGTGTCGCTACACGACACTTGGCGCCTTTGTTTTCACACGCCCCAAAAGGCACTAAAGTGCCATTTTAGGCGGCTCAAGTGGCGGGCGACCCATCCAGCATTCCGAAATCCAGGATTCGAGAGCATACTGAATACTGAATCCAGGACACGGCCTGCCGGAGTACAGAGAGAGTACACAGGCCCCGGCGCTGGGCGTTCAAGGCACTTCAAAGTTGCACTCGGCGACAAATTAGAATGTAGATTGTGCACTCAAAATAAAAGCTTCAGCTTAAATTCAAAGAAATAAAGCCCAAAAGGGCCCCTCAATAATACAGGCCCTATAACAGAATGCCTAAACTAGCTAATAATATAAGAAATACAAGAAATAACATAATAAATACGAAAATACCAATAATAAATACGATTCAGTTAGATTTGACTTAATTTTAAACCTAACAATCTCCCAGTACTAACAAATTTTCAAAAATATGTGCCTTTGTTGATATATATTAATCTGGTCCTTCTGGTTTACTTTTTCTTAGTGTATAATGGACCCCACCGCCTTGCTGCAGGCCACCGAAGGGGCGTGGCAGCTGGAGAGTTAACACTTGAGGGCGAGCGCATCCCTAAACGATGCCAACGCCCTTCGTCCTGTTGTTCCCATGACGGCCGTCGATTAGGTGGCCCTCCCCCCGCCGCAGCCCCTCTGAAAGGACAACCCCCTCAAGGCTGCCGCCTCCGCCGAGCGGCTGCATGGCAATTGAAGCGATCAAAGGGCATAAATTTATGCAAATTATTTTCACGCCTTTTTAGATATGCGATTTTTGCTCTGACGGCGGGGCTACCCACCATTTTTTCCTCGACTTTTTTCCACCAGGACACGTTCCAGGTCCATTGTGTGTGCTCATCGCAGGAATTAGCTGGGATATATGTAAGGTCGAGATTGGAGATTGGCCCCGGGAACAGATGGAGATTTCAAGGGGGGGCTTTATTAGAGATCAACAAGTGAAATCTGTGTAGGGTTTATCTCTAGATATTGTCATAATATGTAAATTTGCATTTTAGGCCGCAATTTGATAGTAATTTTTGGCATATTTGCTTCAAAATTAAGCTAAGAAGCCTGGGCCTAAGAAACTAACAAATGTAGATTTAATATTTATTTAAAAACGGTAAGGCAAAAAGTTAGAACATTGTGTTTAAGAGATCCTTTGTAGAAGTCATTTAAGTGACAGTGTGACCAGTCGGGAAAAAGCTTCATTGTCTAAAAGTGTGGCCGCTTATAGGGTTGCCAGATGGTGAAACAGATCACCACAATGATTTGGTTCGGATCAGTGGACTTTATCCTTAATAAAAGCGGTTCTTGCCCTTCTTCTTTTAAATTCGTAAAATTACGAAAGAATGTTATATAATAATTTCTTCCTTTAAAGATAATTCTAGTTTAAGTGTTTTTGTTCTTTGAAATTCCCTCAGACCTTAACATTTTCCATTCAAGTGCGCCTAGAGTATATACCACCATTTAAAAACGCATTTCGGCTTAAACCTCAGCTTTCATGCTACTTTTAAGCCTAATTCAAACTGGCACTCAACTGGAAGCAATATTTAAACGGATTTTGGGCCGTGAAATGGCGGGAAAAGCGCGCTTTTACCGACCGGACCACCGGATGCCAGGTGCTGGGTAAGCGCTGGCGTCACCTGAGCCGTTCGGCTCGACCAATTAGCCAAATTGTTTTTATGGCCGTAAACCGAAACCGAAACCGAAGCTGCCGCACAGCCTGAAAATTATAGCGGGGATAAAAATGGGAATGGGTATGGGCACGAAACCGAGGGCAGATGATTCCTGATAGTCGTGATAGCCGCGTCGACGCCGCCGCGCCGCTGGAGCAGCTGCACCCACATCAACCACCGCCTCATTTCTGGCCTGGATGGAGGTGCAAACGTGTGAGAATTTTGCGTAATTGAGTTTCAACTTCAAAGTCCGCTAACCGCATGCACTCGTCGGTATATAGGGATTGGGATTGGGCCTGGACTGGGGACTGGGGATGAAGAATGGCTGTGGAAATGGGCTTTAGCCAAGCTGATTTGCATATGCGGTCCGGTCCCACCTCTTCTTCGTTTTTTTCTGTTTTTTTTGTATAGAGCGAAAGGTCAAAGCTGCCCCGAGCCCCGTGTTTTTGGGGTTCCTGGGATCCGGCAATCCGGGCATATTTGAGCTGTCAACACCTACCACCCTCGGCCCTTTGGGGGGTTGAGTGTGTGCCAAGCGAGTCAAATTAGTGTGTGCCGGAATCCAAACTCAATCTCTCCAAGCTCAGCTCGGCAGCTCCTCGTTGAGATTGGCCTGGGAGACGAGAGCCATGAATAAACACTTAATTTATCAAAAAACTCCAGCTTGTTATGCCAATGGAAACCCCGAAAAGCTAAGGGGACTGGAGAAATAGATTTCTAGATGAGACGAAGGATAGTATAGCATTCAGGATATTAATGCAGCAGAAGCACTAAAATCTATAATTATTTTAAGAATAAATATATGTGGTTATCAATGACCCCCTTTGAAGGAACTGAGAAATCATTATTTTTATATAAAAACTATAATAAGACCTTAACTAACCATATAAAAGGAAAAATGTTTCTACAAAATACACTCCATTTAATTTATTATATTTATATTAATATTTATTTAATATTTAAAGAGTCTAAACAAATGTTAAGCCCTTTAAATAAATATAAAAATGATTATAATATTATTATCAGCCATCAAAAAGTTGATTAAATAATTAAAAATATATTCCCTTTTATCCCAAAATAAAACTCTTATGAAACCATCTATTTTGAAACCTTTAAATATAGTTTTTAGTTAAGATCAGTTAGTTAAAATCTAATAAGACCATAACTAACCATATAAAAGCATTAATGATTCTACAAAATACACACTCTTTTTATCCTTTAAATATTATAAGGTTAAAATATGTTAAACCCTTTAAATAAATATAAAAGTGAATTTTACGCTCTTATTAAAGTATTTATAATTATATATATATATTATATTATATGAAATCAATAAGGTATTTATTATTATCTATTTAAAATATAACCTGGCAAGGCTAGACTCCATATAAGGTAAAGTAGCAAAGATTAGACATATTTTTGAGCAAGCAAAGCTTAGTAAAAACTTGATTAAATAACCAAAAATGCATTTCCTTTAAGTCCAAAATAGCACTCCTATTGAACCAACTATTAAACTAAATTATAATTTATTATATATTGTATTATTAAATATAGTTCTTAGCTTTAAAGTAACACAAGTGCCCNATATTGTATTATTAAATATAGTTCTTAGCTTTAAAGTAACACAAGTGCCCTTCTACGTGTGGCAGAGGAGAGCTCTGGGCATCGACATATCTCTGGCAGAACTACTAAACTAACTGCTAACCCTTCTTCTGTGAATCCCCGTAACTCCTTGCTCGCCCGCTCCATTGGCCCGGGAATCCCCCACTTTGAGCTCGGTTCTCTGGTGTGTTTTGTCTGGCGGGCAAAGTCATAACTTCACTTATCAACATTAGCTGTTGCCAGGGGCGGACGGGGGCTGGGGACGGGGCAGCGCTTGAGATATTCATACATTTTAATACGCTGTTTATATTTTATGAAGGCAAATGAATGCACAAGGAAATGAATAAGGGCGGTGGGGGCTGAGGTTTGGGTAGCCAAAAAATTCAACACCAAATGAGTGAGCTGGCAGGCGGGCGAGCGGCGTGTGTGTGGCCCAAACGCAGACGATGGCTGGAATCTTGGTAGAAGCGAGCAACCTCGCTTCGAGCTATAGACGAGTTTACAGTTATCAAGGGAAAATTATCATCTGCCATGAATCTCGATAAAATTCATATTCATATGCGAACCGAGAGAACCGAGAGCCCAGGGAGGGCAGGGGCTGGGGCAGGGGCCAGGGGACAGTGTCCGGGGCCACATTGTATCTGTATCTGTATATGTAGCTGGTAGCTGGTAACCACACACACACACACACACACACGCAGATACACATTCATTACGTCGCCTAGCTTCGTCCCAAAATGGGATAGCTCCCTGAACAAACACACACACGCACAGCTTAGGTCAAGACAATAGTGACAAGCTATAATAAAAACTGAATACGAATGTTTTATATACCATGGAGGGAGACTTTATGCTATTTACACTCAAAGATATTGTAAGAGACCCGCGTTAAGCTTATATATACAGCAGTTTCTGAAAGGGGAGCCACCTCTTCCTCATCAGTAAGCAACAGTTGGGAATTTTAGCGCAACGCAAGCGGTAAGTTAGGTTAAGACGATGCTAAAGAGGCCCCTTATGGCTTATATATTTTTGTAGGTCTCAAGATCTTATATAAAAGAAAGTGAACAAATAAATAATTAAGTTAATAGTAGAGAGACCTTTTAATTTGTTTTAAGTACATGTTAATGTTATCCGGTATTATGGTATTTTAAAACATGTAAGATTACTGATTAGTTACAAAGAATATATAATAAAGTGTACATTTTGAACGTAATCTCCCCATTTGAAATTCAATATTCAGAGTTATTTCCCTACTCCTCTGACCCCGACTGTCATTTTGGGCGAATATGCGTATATGTGAGGGTCACAGGAAGCGCAGGGACGACGGGCCAGACACGTTTGCCCCCCGAACAACACGAACAACCGACGAGCAACAGAAAAAGGCAACAACAAAGCAACAATTGCTTGATATGGAAAACGGGCTCACAACTAATTTTTGGAAACAAATGACTCTCGTCCTCTCAAAGCCAAAAGAGCGCCCATCCACCCGCCCAGGGCAGCTCGGAGCCCGCCCTTCCATATATTAAAGCTGCCCTTAAATTGCTTTCTGTCCGGCTGAATGGACTTTAAAATGCTCACAGTTACTTTGGCTAATCTCTGGCATAAGTGATTGCCATAAGAAATTATTAAAATGATAGTCTTAGGGGGGGTAACTGAGTTTTGGGCAAGAAAAGCAGTTGAAGCTTGATAGGGGCAAGATCTTAGAGTTATTTTAAATAAATTTAAGCTAAGAAATGATAAAGTAAATGCCCAAAAACAACAACAAATTAATGAAAACATATAAAATAGAATACGTAGCATTAAAGAGTGTATTAATCCAAGTATTTTCAAGCAGAGATCACTTAAGTGTTGTAGCTTTTATGAAATTATCACACAATTTGTTATTATTTTTCTTTCTTTTCTAAAAATATAGTTGCATACCGCTTTTTTAAGGAATAAACAAGACATAGAATACACTACTTGTATAAATGAATATTTGTGCTTAGAAAAAGTAATTGGACTAAGGGCCAACGTGTCCGTCAATCCTTAAAGGCCAGGACTAAGGACTGAAAGCATTTGCTAATGGCAAACGGCAAGTTTGTGCCCATTTCTCCTGATTTCTATTTTCACCAGGACGAGCCCGGCCAGGACGAACCAAAGCCGGGACGAGCTCGCTCAAAGGCTGCCCTGGTAATTAAGTAATTCCTGGCACTAAGCAGCGCACTTAAATATTTACAGTTATATCTTCTGCTCTGCAGTTGAAGAGATAAAAGTGCGCGCGTGCTGCCCGAATAGCTAGCAGCGGCAGCCTAACCTTGTTTTTACGGGTTACCTAGGGTGGGGCGGGGCAGGAAGTCTCGCTGGGGCGAGTTCATTAGCTGGCAAAGGGTTTAATTACCTACTCTGTTCATTTAGCGCCACTTGGCTAACGCGCTGTTGAGCAATGCAAACCGAAAACCGACTCAAACAACCTTGCCGGGTCGGCGGCGCGACGGCCCACCTGAGCTGCTGCTGCTACTGCTACTGCAGCCGACTAAAATGCGTCTCTCTTTCTCTCCGGCAAACACAGCCTGGCCATGTACACAGTTAATTAAAAAAAAAAAAGGTGGAAAAATTGGAAAAAAGAGCGAGGGAAGACGTAAAAAAAGGGAAGCGGAGCTCAAAAAGCAACGGCCTCAGCTGGAAGTGGAGTGCCTGCTCCTTGAGCTCGCTTCGCCCGCACCGAGCCCGCCCCCTCTCAATTCGCAATTAATGTGAGAGATACACGACAAAGAGAGCTGCACTCCAAAAAATTAATCTAGTTTCTTTGAGGCTAATATTACTGAATTTCCTAATATAGAAATAGTAAACAAAGGCACTTTCCTTTCTCTCTATATTTGTAAGAGGCAATAAACAAACATAAACAGGCGTAGATCAGCGGTTCTTGCTAGAGAGTGTCTCTATCTATCTCTCTCCCTCGGGATGAGCAGCTCTCAAAAGAGTGTATCTCTCGTTCTCTTCATCTGCTCTCAAGCTTCTAATGGGAATGTTTTCATGGAAGAGCTCATCTATCTCTCTTTCTCGAAAGTCTGACTGGAAAGATTAGAAGCTCTAACGAGAGAGTAATCGATCGATCTCTCTCTCTTAAGCTTTTGGCGGGAAAATAAGAGAACAGCGCCTATATACGAGTAAGAGTAAATCAGAAGAACTTAATTGAAAGAAATAAATGTGAGTATATTCCTGGTAAATATTTTCAATTAAATTCTAGTTTTACTTATATTTTTTTCAGTGCATTGTGTGTTTGTGTTGAGTTGGTGGAGATGCCAACAGGGAGCCCGAACGACGGTAAATCGAGAAAGCTGGCAACGGTAAACTGTGAACATGAAAGAAATTAGCAGCGTGACCGAAGCTCCACTCCCCCTGACCCACGAAAAGCAGCCCAAGAGCTCCGGAACTCCCGAAACTCCCAGCCCAGTTGTAAGGCCTAGGACAAACCCGCCCAGAAGAACCACTTGAAGGCGTACTTATTACACCTGAGCTGCAGCTAAGTATGTTTACAAGATGTTCAGGATTGAGAGGACTCGGGACTGAGACTTGACTCCGCTTCCGGCAGGTGAGTCCTGGGCGTTTATTTTTTAATAAATTTACACAAAAAACCGGAAGGAAGACTAGGGGGGGTGGTACGTAACCCAGTTTGGTCTACTTATAAATCCTTTAACTGTCGCCGGTCGCCGGTCGACCCCGCATCCTTCGGAGCCAGTCGAAGGCAAATAAATTTTACCCAAGGGGGTAATCGACAAAATATATTCGATAAGAAATTTGTATTACCCAAGACACAACACCACACACAAGATGATGTAATCATCGACGAGGGGTTGGAGTTGGCAACTGGTTACTGGTTACTGGTTACTGGTTACTGGGACCTGGTAGTGCTCCATCTTGGGGCACTGATTGCCACTCCGGATCCCTGGGAACCATCGACCACCTGCTGTTCCGGGGCTGTTGTCACTCGACGAATTGCTTCGGAGACCTGCAACGTGACTAACGGGCGCCACAAAGGTGTCGTCTGGCGGATTGAGGTTTCGGTTTCGGGTTCGACTTCAGGGTTCCCGTATTCCAGGGATTGGGTATTGGGTATTGGGGAACACAGTCGATATCAGGCAGCATCCAATGACAGCGGCAGCAGCCCCTTGCACCGATTGCTTTTTAATCGATTCCATTTACAAATAAATTGCTTCGCCCGGAAGATTTATCTATTGCCAAGTGCAGTCAAGGACTGGCAGTCGATTACGGCGGAAAGGAGTATGGTAAGGACTAGCAGATATCCTGGGATTTTAATGGGTAACACAAGGGGTATTTGTAAACTATGTTTATTATTTAAATGCAGAGTTAGTTCAAGGCAGAGCTTAAGTAACAGTAATGCATTTACATACAAAGTAAACCATTTTCATTGCCTACTTTTAGATGCCTTTACAAGTGATTTGAAATCCCCAGAGATTTCTTTTGCTTTTTTTTGCTGGGATGTTGCAGTAGTGTTGTGTATATTTTTAGCTGAGCATTAAAGCTTTGGACTTATGCTCTTGATAGCTCTTAAATCCATCTTGAATCCGCGTACATTGTACGTTCATTAGGCGGACAGTGTTTATAGGGTTTTTTTGTGTTTAAGTAGGAATACTTGGGACGGGACCCGGGTCTAATGACTGGCAGATCCACCTGCCTGCTTTATGGCGCATCGGACGTCATAAAAATCCGCAGACAATGCGAGCCTGGCGCGGAGCTCCGCTTAATGAACTTTCGCAGGAGGGAATAAAATCCAAAATCCGAGCAGAAGGAATAGAAAATGGTTGGGGATTCCGCTTTCATTTTTACGACTATGCAACATGTGCCTGAGATTGGGCTGGGACTGGAGCTGGAGCTAAAGTAAATGGAACGGAGTGGCATGGAGTGAGTGCCTCATTGATTTGGCTCCACTTTCTTTTTGGGAACTGCGGCTGGGGGGTAATGGGGTACGCACTTAGCTCTGATTATGGCGCAGCGGCAGGAAAAATAACAATAATAATTCGAAAATTATGAAAGCTATAAACGCATAAATTTCCTGACGAGGCGCAACCATCGCCATTATATACGACATTTTAATAATTTTCCACACGCCGCCGTCTCGCCGAACTTTGCCCAGCTCTAATTGGGGGCGGGGCGGGGGTTAACTCACATAGATACAGTGAAAAAAAATAAATTTTATAAATTAAGTGACAGGGAAACCAGTATGAACAGGGATGCCACAGGAATTTATGGAGAAGATGTCTTATATTGTTAATATATATAAGCAATATTTTATTTGTATATGTTTCAATTTAATGTCTTAATGCGCACACTGAACAGGGATGCCACAGGAATTTATGGAGGAGATGCAGGAAAAGATTTTTTAAGGAAAACGAAGCAGACCTCATCAAATATGGTATGAAATATTTTTTACTTTGCTTTATTATACTATTATTATATACAAGTAATATTTTATATGTTTTAGTGGTTAATTTTAAGTCGTAATGTGCACTTGTAATTAAGATTCCAGCCTCTAAGTCAACGAAAACCTTCTCTCTCTTATAAAGCCAAAAACCCCCTATGGAATTGTTAAAGATGCAAATACTTTGTGTATTTCTCACAGTGTTCACCCAGAGCAAACGCAGACAGACCCACATATAGACAGAGCCATAAAATGCCTACGAGAAGAGCAGCGAACGCGAGAGCAACACTATATAAAAATTCATAATGCAAACATAAATTTTCATTTCAATATTTCGCTGTCGTCTTGTACTCCTGCTTGGCGAAAATCCTTGCTCCTTTCGCAGGCCTCGCCGATACGAGGCGATACGAGGCGGGCCCAAATAAATGGGCGACGCTGCATTAGGCTGGCAAAAAGGATGGCAAGCGATGGCAAGGATGATATCAAGGATGCCAGCAGAGCTATCACACACCCGCCTGCCGCCCAACCGCCCACCGCTCGCGCAAAAACGGTGGCAATCATATCGTTGGTGTTGTAAACATTTTCCAGTCGACATCATATGAATTATGGGGGTCGTACCGCGAAAAGCTTTTATAATCGTGCGCAAATCGCGCAAAAAGCGAAAAAAAAAATATATATATGTATATAAAATGATGTACATGCACCGCTCCTGGTAACCTCAACCTCTCAAAAGGAAAGAACCCCAAGGAACCCCCTTGCTGTGTGTGTGTAAACTGCAAATGCCCGAAATATGTTTGCATTCCGCGGTTTGACAAGTTAATGCCAATGGGATTTTGTGGGGAAGACCTACTGTGATGGGGATCTTCTCCATCGATTGCACATATATTCAGGGATAGTTGGAACCTACTTTATAGTTCATATATTATACAGGCAGCCAGGGAAAAAGAGGGTATTTTTGAAGTAGTTATTGCTGCAAGGAGCCATAAAAAATAGATTTTGTTTAGGGATATTTTAGAGTTATAGAAAATAAAAATACTATGTGGTCCCTTGTGATACGTAACGCGGTCCGTGAGGTTACAGTAGGTCCTAAGATGGGACAGTTCTTAAAGGTTTATTTATAATATAAATCACTACTGTGATAAGGGATGTTCTCCATCAATATCACATTTATTTAGGGATAGTTGAAACCCTCTTTATAGGGAAAAGAGGGTATTTTTAAAGAAGTAGTTATTGCTGCAAAGAGCCATAAAAAATAGATTTTGTTCAGGGATATTTTAGAGATATAGAAGTAAAGAAAAATACGATGTGGTCCCTTGTGAGACGTAACGCGGTGCAGCAGTCCGTGAGGTTACAGTAGGTCCTGAGATGCAACACTTCCTAGAGGTTTATTTATAATATTAATTTCTGATGAGGTAAGCTACTCCCTGGACTTTTAATGTTAATTAAGATCTCTACAGAAATATCTACTTTTATAAAAGCTTCCCCTTTAATTAATATTAATTTCCATTTTTTGCAGAGTTAATTAAGACACCTGTGACTGGTGTATTTGGTGGTAATATAAGTGAGAGTGTGTCACCAAACCCATTCAAGGATGGATGGCCAAGGATGAGAGCTCGGAATTAGCATTCATGGCCTCTAATCCACCTGCCGGCGACCTTTAATTGAGTGCACACACACCCCACTCGGATTTCCCCGATTATCCGACCACTAGGGAAGGCACTCCGGCGTTGACAAATGGTGGGCACACGCGCCCTGGGAGCAGGAGCAGGAGGAGGCACTGGCGCTGGAGGCCGCTGGACAACAAGTGAAATTGATGACTGGCCATCAATTTGCCTGGGAACTCTCGACGATGGCGCCCCGCGATTTGCCCCGCCCACATGACCTTGCTACATGCCAATAAATGGTCATCCGTGGTCGTGGTCCGTGGTCCTTATCCCCCTTTTAGTCCTGGCACGCGGTCAACAGTTGAAAGTCACGTTTGCATGGCAGCCAGCAGAAGGGGTTCGCCATCTCCACAGGACACGCCACAGGAATTATTAATGGATCCCTGTCGCTATCCCAACTGGACTCCATCTCGATGGCTTTTGCGGTCGAGATGGGGGGATGATGCCGAGGACGAGGCCGAGCCGGCAGCTGTGATTGATTTCGAATCGTTTTTCAATTGGCAGACCGCACAACATCCATCGCTGGATTGGGTTTATTTGGCTATTTGCATTTGACAAATTGTTTGCTTGTAAAAGTCAACGATTTGGGCAAGGCCATAACATACATTATACGAGCATATCGTCCTCCCATGGACTGGGCCAGATATCTCTGTCCCCTCGCTATCTGCGGTAATTACTCAAAAAAGGGGGCGCCCAAGGAGGAAGTCGGCAGTCGGCAGAAGGCAGAAGGCAGTCGCGGCTCGTTTTTTGGTTTTTCGGCTTTTTCGGTAATGTTGTGTAAGTTAATATCCTGTTTGTTATTGCCGCGACCAACGCCATTATACATGCAACATGCAGGTTTCTGTCTGATGAATTGATTAAACAATTTCCTACCCTCGACTCTGTTTTGTTGATTTTTGCCCCAACGAAAGCGGACCTCAAAAGGGGTTCGGTGCTATATTCGTAAATATATAAGGGTACAAATGGTATAGGTATATATAGAAATTAAGAAATTCAACAAGCTATTTTATATAACTTTAATTGGGATAAACAAACAAGTTTTACTAGTGATTTTTAAAGCTTTAAGAAGTGAAATTTAGTTAGGAAAATAAGTAGAAATCAGTAAGAAATAATATAAGGGTACAAATGGTATAGGCATATATAGAAATTAAGGAATTAAACAAGCTATTTTTATATTATTTTAATTGAAATAAACAAACAGGTTTTACGAGTGATTTTTAAAGCTTTAAGAAGTGAAATTTAGTTAGGAAAATAAGTAGAAATTAGGAAGAATAACTTGAATTAAAGGTAAACATAGGTAAACATTAAAGTATAAAAATAGTTAGAAAATAAGCCATACTAAATGGTAACTATATAGTCCATAAAGACTTCATTATTAATAATGTTGAATCATTTATCATCGGAAATCATTACTACTTATTTATTCGTTTACTTTTATGAGTTTTGGGATTAATACCCTACCATTCATCATCGGATATTATTTAAAATATGGCAGCAGCTTAAAAACATAGATTTTTTTTATCAGAAAAATATCTGCGAAAAAATCTAGGACTGCATGGAAATGAGTAAGCTCGTATACAGAAAAAAGGAGCCAGCTACTTTGGCAGACGGAAGGACGACGATCGTTGGCATTGGCAACAAATCACTTTAGTTGTGCGTGATAAATTGAGTTGTTGTGTTTTGCGTTAATTGGGGCAATTTCCAGCGAAAGGGGGGCCCTGCACACACACACACACACATGTGTGTGAGACGTGCCAGAGTCGAAAATTAATATTGTAACAGAAGCTGACTTCCAGTTGAGCTGCTGCCCCTGCCGCTCCTGCTGCTCCTGCCGCTCCTGCTGACCAACGCCGAAAGCTGACCGCCATACTAAGAAGGCCGCACACACGGCGCGTGTCAAATGTCAGCCAAAAAAGTCACAAAAAAAATAACAGAAACAAAAAAAAACAACGAGTCTGATGGCACCGCTATGCCGGTCACGTCGCACGTTCAAAATGCCACAGATGTCAACGGCGGCGCAACAAGATGCTGCTGCTGCACGGCAACAAAAAAGGACTTGCAAGCCGAAATTATGCAGAAAATAAATACTAAATGACAAATTTAGGCTTTGAAATGAAAGCAAACATAAGGAAAATCTTAAAACTAATGGTAGAAGTACTTATAAATGTTTTCATTATAAGTTAAGTGCCTATTTGAAGCCTTTGTTGATGAGCTAAGGGTAAAAATCATTAGAAAATAGCTAACTTTTGTTTTTCTGGTCACATTAAAAATCTCTATCAATGGAAAAATTTAATTCTATAACTTTTTGCAGTGCAGGAAAGGCGCTGAAATCTGTGATCTGTTGATGAGATTGTGTCACAGGCGCCGTCGACGTCGACGAGAACGAGAGACGGGCGACAGCTTAACTAAGGTTAAGCCCTGGGTTACTCAACGCCCCCTCTACACTGCCACACTCCCACACCCCTGCACACACACCACACACACACACAGAGCAAGGAAAAGCTTGGTTTGAGTGTCAATGACAAGAGTACTTAAGAGATTTTCACATTGTTACAAAGAGAATTGGGATAGAAATTAAAATTAATGCTTCTGCTGGCCCTTATTTTTTTCGGCCCTGCCTTATTTATCCTCCTCCGGATAATGCCTTTGTCCAGGACCACAAAGAGGTCAACGGAATTCGGGGAATTTCGGCTTCGGTTTTGCTCTTGGTTTTGGTTTTGGAATGACAATGGAAATGGTAATGAAAGCAGCAAATGTACTGCAAGTTACAACAAAATGTTAATTGGTACAAAATAAGTAAAGACAAAGGAGTCCCAATATAATATGCAAGTAAAAATAAAAGACCTACTTTCTCCATTGAATATAATACTTATATTAAGCCCAAATTTGAATCAATTAATTAACAAATTGTTTCTGCATTCATGTTCCTTTTTCGGAACCAAAAAAATCTTGGAAAATGAGAAGTCCTTTTCCAGCAATATTGCTTGCACCTGCATCTCATTAGTGCGAGCATAAATTTGGTGATTTCAGCGTAACGCTGACTATCCCGGTGTCCTGAGGTTGCCATGGGGGATTTACCTGAAAACCAAAAACTCAGCCAATTGGCAAATTTTGCGCTGCGAAGCCAAAGCCAAACCAAACCGCACCGCAATTTGGCAAAAATCCTTCCTGGCCCGGCACACTCGCTCTCGAGTGGAACATTTTTGGAAGCGATCACAACATAAGCCACAACCACATAATAGAGTTTTATTTATATGCCACCGCTAAGGGGGCTTACCCAGCCTTTTTCTTCGTTTTTTATTGAGGGAAGGAGGGGGAGCCGCGCAGACAACAGGATTAAAAAGCGCTCGCAAAATTGGCAACATGTTTAATAATTATATTTTGTGAATGTGCTCTTGCGGGATGTGCTCGATGCGGATGCGGATGCCACAGACGCTCCAGGAGATGAGGACCAAAGCTGGAGACAAGGCAAATATGTTTTTTTGACAAAACACAGGAGCACACATGTTGACACCCCCGACCAGACCACGTCTCTCCATTCTCCACTCATCAGTTTCCCCCGTCAGATGGCATAAAACAACCGCAGCACCGCAGCAACATTTCACGATATGCCTCCCTCTCTTTCGCTGCCTGTATACCTGTCTCTTTCGGGGCGCTGCCTGAGTGACAAGCGCCTTATCATTAAGGTAAGCAGCAGCAGCAGCAGCAACGGCAGCAGTTGTCATCATCATCATCATCATCCTCGCCATCGTCCTCAACTGTGGCGTCAACAACCTCGAAAATTCGTTGTTGTCTGTGTTTCCACTACCGCTTTTGTCACAGACGTTACCAACAACCCAAAAAACCGAAAAAAAAAACAAAAGAGCAGGAAGGAAATCATCTAGTCAAGCGACTATTTAATACCCAGTGCTATCTGCTATCTGCTAACTGGTAACTACATTATATCTAAAGAAATCAGGCTTAAAAAAGAAAGAGCGCAACGTCCCACGTACCTTGTATACCCATTGTACTCCCCTACGATTCAGTATATATCTATTATAGTATATTAATTTGATATCATAACCCCATACATTAAAAAAAAGCCATTATACTTCCCTACTTTCCAGTACTATATACTACATTGATATCATAACCCCAAACATTAAAAAAAAAGCCAAAGACAGGCCACAGCATTCTAAGAGAGCACAACGTCACACGTACCTTGTGATGGTACTCAGTAATTCTAAGATGTTGTAATCTCACCTTAAATACCCTTACATTATAATCCTTGAAGTCAGACACAAACCGAAGACAGGCCTAGTTATAACCAGAAAAGAAGAAAGCACAGCGTCTCACGTACATGAATTAAAAGGAGTAATAACCCAACATACCCGTGATATTTACATAGCAAAAGGGTATAAAGAGCAAAAAGAACACACTCGCACACCTGACAAACCTGGCTCACATATACACACCTCCTGACGAACCCTGCACACACCCGCACACACACTTAGAGCGAGACAAACAACACACGTGGGGCACTTATGCAAAAAAAGGCAGAAACAACAATCGACGTGCCGCAACAACAATTGACAATGCCAGACGCTCCGTATCCGTAAGAATGTGTGTGCCATGACGGATGGGCCACATGTGCCTGTGTGTGTGTGTGTGCTACACTGTACAAAAAATCTAGTGGTGAGTACTACCACGATACAAATAAAAATAAGGCTCTTTAGGGCCAAAGCAGAAATATATTTTAGAGCATTTGTAAAAGCAATACAAGAAAGATCTTTCTTGGTTAGATAAAAAACATATTAAGCCGTTCTTAATTTAGTAAGGCCTATTGCTTTCTAAAAAAATAGTTTCCATGGCTTGAAGCCCCATTAAAATTAAATAAATAAACTAAGCAGTGCTCAGCTGTAAAATAAACTATTATAGGAAAAAGACTTTAAGACAGGACCTTTAAAAACAGGCCTCACTCCCCAAGGACCAAGTAACCCCGGGCAAATAGTAAACAGAAATCAGTCCAAACTGTCAGTAAATGGAAGGACCTCCCCGCGAACCCTCCAAGTTTACTTTAAAGCAAGGGGATGAGGCTGAAACATAAAGAATGTAATGGCCATGGAGCTGGGGGTGGTCAGAGATAGCAACACTCAAAATTCCACACATGTTTTCATTTCTCCTCTAGTTTTTTTTTATTTTGTCGGTATTGTTCAAAGCGTTGACCATTTCGGGACCAAAAAAAAAACCGACAGGGGCTATCCAAACATATTGTTTGCCTCCATTTGGCCGGTTATTTGCTTTGCTGTCTATTTGGTGGCTTTATTGCCAATAAATCAGAATTTATTTGCAACAACAAACGAATTAAAATGTTCAATAAATATTTTCGAGAGCCCCCGAAGCAGCCATTAAGTGTGTGGATGGATAGTGTGTGTGCGTGCCGCTGAGTTGCCAATAAGTCTGAGTCTGGGTCTGGGTCTGGGTCTGGTCCTGGCCTTATCTTATCTTCCCCATGTCATGGTGATTGTACACTGAACCGAATTCACTTTGAACGCATAACGCTGCCTACGTGAGGAGCATTTTTCGTGGCAACAAAAAAGAACTGGGTAGAGAGAGTCCTTTGGCAGAAATCTATTAAAAAATTATAGGTTAATACGCTGCAATTTATGGAGCGACGAAAAGTTGTTGCCAACAAATTGTCCACACGTGAGACAATCAAAGTGGCATAAACCAGCCCCGGCTAATAAACCGGGCTCTCTGTAGCGAGTACCCATTCCCATTCGATGATTTGTTGGCCAGGCGCCTTTTGGCCCTAACGTATGCGTCCCCGGGGTGCCATCGATAACTGCGATCCAAACCAGGGCGATCCCGGTGGCTGCTTGAATGACAAAAATTCGAAAATTCCATTTATGCAGCACACACACACACACTCCCCTCACGGAAACAAATGCAAATTTAGCAGGAATATGTTGCAGACACATTTCTTCCATAGCTTCCATAGCTTCCATAGCTCCCCTTCCCCGATAAATCCCGACCGAGTTCGCATTATATTTGCAACTTTATTGTATCGACATTTGCCCTTAGCCGGGAAAACCGGCAAACGCCGCCAGACGGCGAAGAAAATGGAAAAGAAAAACCAGGCGGTGGGGAGCTCGAGCTGAAAAATTGCCCATTCATAAGCCAGGACATGGGTTTAGCTAGTTTGCTACCTGGTAATCTGGTCTAGGAATTATCATTACCTATATTTTGTCAATTTAAAGAGCTAGTAGTAGGCAGCAATATTAATTGTACCCTCTGAACTGCCTTCTTGCTGCCCAGAAGTCCTCGAAAAACCCTTGATTAAAGCCTTAATTCAAACATATCCACCCATTTGGCCAGTGGTTGGAAGGGGAGCACCAGTCTAATATACCCATCGATGCCCCCTCTGGACTCCGACTGACTGATGGCCACTAATTAACTAAGCCGGGGCTCCCGGCCAAACAAATTGCTGACTTTGAGCTGACCCTCAGTCCGGATCGGATGGCTGGCGTGGGAACCACTTGAAAATCAAATCAAGCGTTCAACTGTAAATCACAATAAATAATAAAAAAAAGCACAGCCCAGAGAGGGGAGAAGGCCACCATCTATCGATACACGGAATGCTTTACATGGACGCCCCATCATATTTTTCACTTCATTGTGTTTCCGGCAATGACGACGATGACGACGACGAGGACTCAATTCTGCTGCCCTCCACTTACTCCACCCAGAATCCTCTCCTGATTCCGTTGTTTGCCGCCGCTTTTGTCAAATGTCGAGTGTGTCCAGCAGCAACTCGCAAAAAGGCCGAATAATAAAAAAATATTTACAAAAGCAGAGATACGCGGTAGGATAATAGAAAGCAGCTACAAATACTCTGCAAATCGAATCAAAATAATGGGAAAATTGAAGAATATATGTTCTCCAAGGTAAACATATAATAGAACCTGACTAAATTAATAACTAGATTATTTTTTAGCTTAATGAAGCTAGCAGGCTGTTTAAAAACTTCAGATATCTTTTGGAATATTCACTAAGTAATACGAATTTAGAATGTAGAGTCCTTGGACTTAGTTGTATACTTCTTCGGGAGATTCTTAATAATATCCAAGTGCTGTAAGTAAGGGCATGCAAACATCAACCATATCCTGTGGCCAGACAAACGCAGATAAATATGCGAGTTGGAAATGCCAATGGCAAGCGAACAATACGAATCCATCGATGATGATGGCGAGATGAGAAGCTGGAGCTGGGACTGGGACTGAGACTGGGCCCAACCGAACAACAACAGTTTATGACGCGCCGCTTACGTAATCCCCTCACTCTCCCAAGGACTCCAGGCGGGACAAGGAGGGCTACCAGTGACCATTTGGCCGGGTGGGATCCATTCAATTGGTTCAGATTCGATAGACACTCGCGGCTATTTGACATCACTCCACGCAACACACTCCACACCCTATATATACACATCGAGCAGATAATCGTAACCCTTATCAGAATTGCCAAGCCGACCAAGAGAATTATTATTGTATTTTTGTTATTTTTTCAGATTTCCTCGCCTGCCTGCTCCAAGGACTCCCCTTTGTCCGGGTGACACATTGAATGGCACACCAAGAGGGGTAAGACCCTCGTGAGCTTGCTTATGGTTGGCTTATGCAATCGCTGCGTAATAAGACGGAAATAATTTGTATTGTTCTGCTCCTTCTTGGGCTCCTTTGTGCGTCCTTATACACATATCCCCCTTTGTGTGTGTCTTTTCGGGCAATTCACACAAATAGAGAGGGGCATCGCCATTCCCCGAATGCAAAGGGCAATTCCCCGCATATTTTCACACCCAATAAGTTGCATCGCCTGCAGATGTACATGTGATTTATAAGGACAACGAAGTCGTACATCTTCCTTGCCAACATTCGAAGGGAAGGATTTTGTGATGCATTCCCCATTGGTTCCATATAAATTCCTATTTTACTTTAACTTTGATCTGGTATTATATTTCTTAATCTCAGTTTTTTAAGTTCGAATAAATCTATACGGTTTGAAATAGTTTTATCGCGACTTCAACTCTCGATATCCTAGCCTTAGTTAGCAGTGGCACTGCTTGTTATCGTTTCTATCGATAACTATGATTGTTAGTGGTGGCATACAACAATTTCTTAATTTAAGCCACTAGAACTTAAAACAATTTGGTTATTATTTGCTAAACTCCAGCTCATAGTTGGTTATAAATATTTTAAATAAGTTCATCAGTTATCAGAACAGACTCAAAAAACATTGTTTTGAAAGTGTGTCAGCATCTAAAATCAGTTACTTTGACTTTTAGAATTTAGGCTTTGAACAAAGCGACTTAAAAAATGAGTTTCCTGTACTGCTTTGGTAAGATTTCAGTTGTATTTCCCTCATGTGTCTGATCTTCAAGAAAAACAAACAACTCTCTACCATTTTCGTACTAGAAATCGTTCTTTTAATGACCGTTTCCTTGCCGATAAGAGCGAGTTCACCTCATAATACCCATCTATCTGTAACTCCCCAGCTCGATCGCAAACAAACAAAAAACGAGCAACTTTTTTTAGGGCCAGGCCCAGAAAAAGTTTGCCAATTCATTTGTTTCGCACTAATTAAACGCTTATCGGAATGCACAGGCGGAGGGCCAGGACTCGTACCTAGATTCGGAGCTCTGTGTCAGGCCACGGGGCTCATCGGGGTGTGGCCGGTCGTCCTACTGCTATATATATCCAGATATATATAGAGGGACCGGCGCACAGGGCACCTACCGCACAGACCATGTGTGTTGTGTGTGCTTTTTTCGGGGTAGAAATCGTTGCCCAGCGCCGCACACAAAATTTGATTTGCACTTTTTGGAAACACACACACCCGTGTGTGTGCGAGTGTGAAAATACAAATAGAAGTTGATTGCTTTGTTGATTTGTTTGCGGTTACAGTGAGCGCGGGAAAACCCATGCCATATGTACATATATAAAGTATTTTTCGGGGGGGCGGGTTGCTTCGTTAGGTGATGGGAAGCGGAAAGTGGGAAGTGGGGGGGCGTGGCCAAATGTTAGACGCTTAGTTAGCAGGCCCAAATGGCAATCAATGCACACATTGATGGTTGTTACTTCCCAGTCCCCTGTCCCCTGTCTCAGCCCCCAGCCGAAGCCCCGAAACCGAAGCCAGCTAACCTTTACGGCCTTTTCACACACAGACAAGCACATATCTCGCCTTCAGTAGCCAAAATCGAAAATCTGACGACGACCAACTACAATTAGGGTAATACAAACCTACGATGCAGAGAGAAAAACATTGGTGAGTGTTTAGAGTAAGAATTATGAATAAATCTAACACAAAGGTCTTGTTAAAGGCAAAATGCAACCTTTTTCAGAAGGCGGTAACCTCTTCCTCATCAGTATCTCATGCTGACCAACATTCAGCGCGAATATTTGCAGTTTGCAGCTAGACCCCGTTGGGAATTCTAGAGCAAGGCCAGCCACAAGTCCGCTTAGAAGCCCCTTGTGTGCTTGGCACTTTAAACCTTTCTAAATTCACAAAAATAGTGCATATTTGTACTCTTTAGTTTGCGATATAAACAAGTAAGTTAAGTAAAGGCAATAAAGGCTTTTAAATATTACTTTCTCCTTTAATTATTTATAGTTTCTGTTGTATTTCTATTATAATACATATAATAGTGCTTATTTGTACTCTTTAGTTTGCGATTTAAAGAAGTAAGTTAAGTAAAGGCAATCAATTATAAGCTTTTAACGATTTCTTTCTCGCTTAATTATTAATAGTTTATTTTGTATTTCTATAATAATGCATATTTATGCATAATAGTGCATATTTGTACTCTTTAGTTTGCGATATAAACAAGTAAGTTAAGTAAAGGCAATCATTTATAAGCTTTTAACGATTTCTTTCTCGCTTAATTATTAATAGTTTATTTTGTATTTCTATAATAATGCATATTTATGCATAATAGTGCATATTTGTACTCTTCAGTTTGTGATTTAAAGAAGTAAGTTAAGTAAAGGCAATGAATTATAAGCTTTTAACGATTTCTTTCTCGCTTAAATATTAATAGTTTATTTTGTATTTCTATAATAATGCATATTTATGCATAATAGTGCATATTTGTACTCTTTAGTTTGCGATTTAAACAAGTAAGTTAAGTAAAGGCAATCATTATAAGCTTTTAAAGATTTCTTTCTCGCTTAATTCTTAAGTTTCTTTTGTATTTCTACAGCCACATTTTAAAATGTATTTTATTTGGCTTAAGAGGCCAAAGTATTATATAGTTCCCTGTGTAACATCAACCCTTTTTCGGGCCGCGTCCCAGCAACGAACGAAATTATTTATTGAAATTTAATAAATAGTGGGATCAGACAACGAAAATTAGAGTCTGGAAGCCGAAAAAATACGGCCCAGAGTGGGTGTACGAGTGTGCACGTTGTGTGTACGAGTGTGTACGAGTGTGTATATTGTGTGTACGTTTGCCAAAGGGTAGCTAATTTCCAACGATAAGCCTTCGTGGCACGACACTAACCCCGCCAGTTTGCAGCGCTTCTGTTTTTAGTTTTGCCCCAAAATGTATGCTACACACACACACACACACTCGTCCCAAAAGTGGCCGCTGATGATGATGATGGCCATGGGTGGTGCTACGTCGCGTCGCCACTATTGTTGCTATCTGGCTGGGTGGAAGGGTCGGGTGGTCGGGCGTGGGGAGGGACAGGTTCGACCGGTCTCAGTCCCGGTACCCGGTACCCGTTCCCAGTCTCGGATATTAATGCATCATGGGCATTGTAAAATGTTCGTTAAGCTCGCTCTCTGCCTTGGGTTTGTCCAGGCCACCAGGATATCCAGGATACCCAGTGGAGGGGAGCCATAAAATTGCTACGACGCCGAGGACATGGCGACGGTCGTCGTCGTCGCGCTCATGCGGTTTCTGTACAGTTGTGCCCAGACCAGCAGAACCATGAAAGGAGCCAGCAGGCAGCAGGCGGCAGGAGGAGCAAGCAGGCAGCAGAAAAAGCAAACAGGACGAGTAGCTAGCAAGGAGGAGTACACTGGCATTGAGCCTTCTATATCTAAAAGGATTCAGAACATTAAATTAATTATAAATAAGCTTCGACATATCACCTTTTTCCGAAGATAGCCAGACCTATTCAGTGGTAAGAGCTAATCCCTAACGTTAAATATTTATCCAATCTTAGGAGAAACTTGCCAGTGTTATGCCCAGTTTTTCTCAGTGCAAAAGAAGGAGAAGCAGCCGAGAAAGGAGCAGAGCTGCGACCCAGAACTGGGACCCAGACACAGGCCGAGGAGGAGCGTTCACAAGCATCTCGGCGAGAGAGCGTTAGCCAGATTTAGCACCCGGCCAGACTTGACCCGCACCACTGCAGCACCATCCGCAGCAGCCCCATCCACAGCCACATCCAGAATCCCCTTTCCATGGCCAGTCTTAGACCAGGACCTCAGACCTTTTTGGCCAAAAACTGCCATTACAACTACTTATGGCCGTCACTGTTTTAAAATCAAAAGTCGGAACGAGGCGCAACGGGGTTGGCAGGACGCAGGATCTGAGTACCCTTAGTTCGTTGGACGCACCCTATTAGTTTCCTACTTTAAAGAGGTATATTTGCGATTCTGGTTGGGTTTATATAAAGCTATAGCTACTTCCAATCTTAGTTTTCTGCCAAAATTAATAAAATATGTAACCTTGCTCTTATGAGATCTTTGTATCTAAAAACTAATTGGACTTCCAGACTCTATAGAGTCAGAAGGATTAATTTACTAGAAAAAATGTGTCAGGATATCGAAGGATATATATATATATCTAAATAAATTATTTTAAGGGTAAAGGGAATATGTAACCTACTTGCTCTTAAGAGATCTTTGGTTCTAAACAGAAAATTAAAAGAAGAAGGTTCCGAAAGAAAAAGGTGTCAGGATGTCGAAGGACATCTTCAAGTCGGCTTTAACTCACTTGGTCACTTGCAAATCTCGCTTGTTTACTGTCAGCCTGGAATGGGGCGCAGTTTAAGGATTGGGGATAGTGGGAGTTAGGGGCCAGAGATGGGGATGGTCTGATCAGCGCCTGGCTTAAGGACCCTGCTGCTGCCACTGCCGCTGCTGCTGAGGTTTTATGAAAATAAATTGTGCTTTATGCTCGATTATTACCCGTAGACTTATTGGGCGCCATGAAGCGCTCTAAATGTCCTGCTCCTGCTCCCGCTCCTGCTCCTGGTACTCTATTTTTGGGTCTAGGAAATCCGGCCAGTTCACCTTTTGCCATGTGGAGTCTAGTGTGTGTGTGTGTCGCTGGGTGAATGTGCTTGACTTTAACCCCGTCTTTGGCTGCGCTTTTGTAATTGTTAAGATTTGGTTACTTAAATTTATTATCGTTGCCCTTGGTTGGGTTTGCTTTATGACCCGGCATGGGCCTCCACGTCTGCTGTGCTTAGTTCTGGCCGATTATGCGAAAAGTTAAGGGACTCTGCGAGTAGCCTCTCATTTATGGCCTTATCTAGTTCTCACCTGGCACAGGCTGCCTCCAAGGACTCCCCCTCTCACGCCCACTGATTAAATTCTCCCTGGCCCACATTAACCCCAAAAGAAAAACAACAAAATAATTAAGCCTTAACCCCTTTCCTCTCACTCCCAGCGGCGAGCATGTTGAAAGTACAAAATTAACAACTTCATCGATAGGCGGTGGCGGTGGGCCCTGCCAAATCAAGTGTTCCGGTCACTCAGGACCCAGGACCCAGGACTCAGGACTCTCTCCCTCCAGAGCGGGAAAAATCGGACTGCTGCCCGGCGATAATGGTGCGTGACCACGCATCAGAAGCGATTTTGTCAGGGATTCCGGGCCGAGCGCAACCACCTGACTGACATTTAGCCGAGCTGACGAGTTAATAACCCTTTTTAGCGCCCCTGTGAGAAAGGAACTCCTGAACCGCTGCCAGGGGTTAAGGCACAGTGGAGCAAACCATATGGCAAGTACCACAGGTTATACGATTTCTAATTAAAAGATTTAAAAGCAGGAAACCTAAGAGTTTTCTTCTGACCTCTAAGACATATCTTATCCATACTTATATTTTATATATAATTTTCTAAACCTGAACTGTGTGCTCTAGCTTCCACAGTTCCCAGCTCTGGTTTCCGCTGGTCAATGGCAGTCGCGTGTCCTTTGGCCACGCGTGGAGTGCCGAGAAGGAGTTGTGTCCTGGTGTCCACTGGGAGGGGTACAGGGGTCGGACTTAACCGGACCAGGCCACGAGCTTAAGTGGCTCGAACGCCCTTTAGCATGTGAATTAGGGAAGGGTTCGGCGTTCGCCGTTCGCTTCCAATTAAGTTGCCCAGCCACTCGGACTCCGGGAGCAGAGCTGGAGAGCTGGAGAGCTCGGGTCTCGGGGGCTGTAGGGGATTTCATGGGCGGCAGGACAACTCTTTTGGGCATCGGTTAATTGAATCAAGTCACGTGATCGGAATAGTATATATCGCCTCGTTCCCATACCCAATCCCAAGCTCATTCCCTAATTGACAGCCGGCGAATGAAGTTCTTTGATGAGACCCGTGCCGAGTGCCATGTGTGTTTGTTTGCCAAGGAACTGAGTTCCATTCACGTTTTTAATATTGCATGAAGTGCCGGACTATGACTAGGACTGGGCCTTGGCCGGTCTTGGTCTCTATTTGCATTTGGTCAGACGGAAGCGGGGAGTCGGGGGCGCCGAAACGGGCCAAAAGGTGACCCCAAACGCCCATGTGGCTCGTCGTCAAAGCGACCGCAGTCGAAGATCTTAAAGAATTTCGAAGGAAGCCAAAAGGTGGGAGGACCAGGAGGAAGGAGCTACGAAACCATTCACAAAGCACTTCAAAAACTGCAACTTGCGGCCGGAACCAATGCCAATCCACCGGCTCTCATGCCAGGGAAAGCCTCAAGCCCGGCTGGCAGGCTGGCTGGCTGGCTGGTTGGCTGGCAAGTTTTGAGCCAAGAAATCCAAAACCACACGAAAGACTCGCAAAGATGCAAAAAGGACCCGAGGAATATGTATTTTGGCTTTGGCTTTTCTTGGGTTTCCCTCGCTCCACCCTCTCTCCGTGGCTCTGCAGCTGCCCTTTGTTTTTTCTTCTGGATGCCTGGATCCTGTCCCGGGGTTTCCTCCCTTCAAATTTCCACACCCATCTGCGGCCAGGGCCTTTCATCATCTATTACGACACCAACCACACGTAGATGACAAGGTGGCGCCCTTCCTCTCTCCTTGTCGGTTTCCTAAGGACATTTTTAAGGGCAATCCCCGGTGCGGTCTGAGATTTGCCGTGCAAATTGCAAGGATTAAATTTCATTTCAATTTAACAAATTGTTGCCAGCCGTCGACGTCGTCCAGTCTGGCCTTTCCTGTGGTTCCTTCCTCCGAGATGAGCCGCCAGTTCAGGGGCGGAGGATTGATGGATTCACAGAGATATGACGTGGAGAGCCAATTGACCAGAGCAGGGGTAATGCAAATAAATATCCCAGTCTCTCTCGTAATTGAATTTAGTTCGATTTTATTGCTGGTATTTCTTTGGAAAATATTTGGAGCTACTTATCTGGATTTAGATATTCAAGAAACTTAAAAATTAAATTCTTCAAGTTGCGATTTAATATTCTTTAGTATTAAGTTCAATTTATTATTAAGTTAAGCATTCTGCAAGCTTTGATCAAGCCGAGTATTCAATATTATTTAGTATTAGGTTTCAATTTGTATTAAATTAAGTTTGAGGAATTTTCTGGAAATGAAGAACAGGCCCAGCCCATCGAGAGAGGCCCAGAGAAAAGAGAAGTCTCTATTAAGATATTTCCAAGACTATTTAGGGGGATTCTAATATTAAGAAACTTAAAAATTAAATTCTGTAAGCCGTGATCAAGCCGAGTATTTAATATTATTAAGTATTAAGTTTCAATTTGAATTAAATTAAGCTTTATGTTTAGTTTTGAGGAATTTTCTGGGAATGGAGAACAGGCCCAGCTCTCGATGGCCCAGAGAAAAGAAAATTAAAAGAGAAGTCTCTATTAAGATATTTTCTAGAGCATTTAGGGTGCTCCTGATATTATGCTAATATATCCTAGTATTAAGTATAATTAAGTAAGCTTTATGTTTAATTTTAATCGATCAGCCGATCGAGAGAGGCTCAAAGAGGAGGAATCAATGTTAAGATATTTCATAGGCCTATTTCCTATTTAAGAGAATCTTAATATTAACTTCTGGTCTGGTGGCTTTAAAATCCTATTTCCAGACTTTATTTTTCGATATGCTTGCGTGCTCATTTGGCTTATCAAAATCGAATCCAAATTAATCCTAATTTGATTTCGCCAACCCGCCCCGCCCATGCCAAGCTGTCAGCGGCAGGAGTCCCTCATTTGCATTCCTTCAAGTTCTCAGGGCAACTAAATAAAACTGATTATCGCGAAATTCGCAATTGGAAAATTAAAAAAAATATATATAAAATAGGGGAACGGGGGGATGCTTGGTCGATTTCACGCATATGTGGCCAGATTTGATTTGCACTCTCATAACTCTCCGCATTTTCCGGGGGACGACCTTTCAGCAGGGACTCAGACTCCTTCATCGGCATTGTTTGTCGTTATTAAATTTGCCAATTTGCTTTTTTCGCTAAGCGAATTAAAATTCAAACACACGCCGGCGAGGAGAATGCGGAACGGGAGAAGGAAAACTCTGAATAACAAAACGAAAACAAAATCGCGGTTAACGATTGCGGGAGGATAAAGGCGAACCAGTCGAAAAATGATATAAAACGCCGAATATGGAGGCACACTCTGTGAGAATATTGAGAAATATCCTTGGCAGAACATTAAATTATAGTTTGACAGCTACAGTCGTACATAGTTTTAAGATCTTTAATCCTTAAATAAAAAGGAAAATGAACTTTAGTCTTAGAAGACCGAATGCACAAGTATTTTATAATTCATATAATATGGTTTACAAGTAAACCCAAATGGTTTCTTTGGTTCGAAAGAGTATCGCGAAAATCCGCAACATGCCGACCGCGTTTTTTTCTCCCCGGGGATGGATGTCCTTGTGTCCTTGTGCCTGTGTGCTTGTCAAAATAAACAAGTTTGTGTCACTGCAGAAATGTTCATTTAATTTGCTCAGCGATGACGGGCACGATGAGGCCAACACACGGCAGCGGCGACCCGCCCAAGGCAGGCCGGATCCCCAGGACGAGCCACGGCAGAAGGAGCAGTGGCAGTAGGAGGAGTTCCCGCCCCATGCCACCAGCAAACAAGGACACATCGCGGTCGCTGGAAAAAACGCGAATTCCGCCAGCGAAAAGGTAAGCCCGAGAGTCACCCGGAAGTTGCCCAACGGAAGGTAGCTACTAAACCTGAAAAGTGGTTAAATTACAAATTATCCACGCCAGCTGGGCACCCAAGGTAGACCAGGATGAGGGTCAGAGTCGGGGCAGTGGCAGTGGGCGCTGGAAACTGGGAATGGGAACTGGGAACGGATCCTGCCGCCAGTTGAGAAGTTAAGCACTCGAATATGAAGAATTATGCGCGACGGGGGACGTCCGTCCTGTTCCGCAAAAGGCTGAACAAAAATAAAAAAAATAAACTTAAAGTCAGCTAAAAATCCACGCTTCCCTCGAATCCCAAAGTCTCAGAGAGCGAAAGCCTCCCACCCCTCCTTATTCTGGCCATAAATCAAGAATAGACAGCCGCAGGAGCAGGCTGCTTCCAAAATTCAAGGAAAAACATTTGGTACAGTGGAGAAAAGGATGTGGTTACACGCAGAGAAAATATAAAACTAGAAACTATACTGCCCTGATGCAAGTTACAGTCTTAAAAATGTATATAACGACTTCAGTAGGTAGAGTATTTGGTAGAGGTTCCAGAATTTCATTTAAACTAAATGACAAATACATGCTCCTTAATATAAAACCAACTAAAAACCCTATAGAATTCCTTTAATCCTTGATCTGTAAACGTTTTAAGAGCATCTTTAGAGATATTCGTACTCCCAAAAGCCCAAATAATTATAAAATTAATATAGAGCGCTTGTTTATAAGTAGAAAATAGAGACAAATAATTTCTAAAAAATCCACAAATGTTGGAGCCCTTAAAATATGATTATTTGCTAAATCATGACACTTTCCTGGCCGTGTAGCGATGTGCTTGGTTCAGTTTTAGGTCCCGGCACACACCCACAGGTGCTCCTATCAATTTACACATGTGAATTAAGGTTTTAAAATGGCTTGACAAAAAGGAGCCGGTGAGGCGGTCCGAAGTATCCTTAGCACCCAGCTCCTTCTCCCAGCCGTAAGTCATTGTCATGCCCATGTGGCCCCAAAAAAAAGGGAAAAAAATAGAAAAGAGAAGAGGGTGCTGGAGCAGGCTGGCGGAGGTGGTGGAAAGGAATGCCCGTGGCAAAGATTAACCAGCTGAGCCACTGGCTCTCCTGGCCTGGCCTCTCGCATTACACAGCAGCAGCACGGAGCAGGGCCGGCACGCAGAAAGGAGCAAAGGACAGCAACCAGGAAGTCGCCCTAATACACTCAGCGACGGCAGGGCACCGCACACACACACTCACCCACTCACGTAAGCGCTTGTAATCGATTTTTGATTGAATATTGCGCCTGGCACCCTTCTGTGCAATGTCCTTCTCTGCCGCCACACTTCCTATATCCCATATCCCATATCCCATATCCCGCTTCCCGTTTCCCATTTCCCATAACCCATAGTGCCGGGATCTCGGCATGTTGTCACACACATGTCGCTCGTTATAAATTTTCCGCCTTTTCAAATATCAATAACTGTAAATATTATGAACACGTTCGCTTATGGGCTTAGCTATGGCTTTCTTTTTCTTTCTTTTTTTCTGTTTTTTTTTTGTTGTTGCCATTCCCCCTTTGCATTTTGCACGCTTCCTTCCCGTTTCCTTATTTTATATATATATTTTTTTTCGCTATTTGTTTGCCCCTTTGACATGCCAGGTTCGTGTGCTTTTCACGCTTTTACAGTGGGTTAAATGGGGGTTTCTTGGGGTTAAGCATAGTAGCGATGTTAAGAGATTTATCTATAATAAATCGATTATTTCGATATTTATTATTGCTTATCGATTATTTCGATATTTATTATTGCTTATCGATGACTTCAAGGCAAACTTATAACAAATATGATTTGACGAGTTTGCAGCAAGAGAATACGTTAAAACTTGGATATCGGATTATTGTTATCGACTATTTTGATTGTTTTCATCGATGAATACTTAACGATTGCTTTTTTATATCGATTATTATTTATAGATTTTTTTTATAATTAATCGCTAGGCCTTGAATACTTCCTAAGAATACAATTTCTTATATAATGTGACTATATTTTATATTATTATTATATTTTTTTATAAAATTATGTTTAAACATTATTCAGATTTTTCTGATAAGGGAAAATCAAAATATTAATAAAGAACCGCCTGATATTTTTAAATATTTATTATTACTATTCATTACATTACATAATTCCCTTTAAATCTTACAAATTTATTTAAAATCATTTAAAAATGATGTAGTTTCTTCTTAAGCCCACTGTGACGACCACTTGCGGGCCGCCTCTTTAAAGAGCTAATCCCATCGAGGGCTCATATGTGGGACATCCGTGCGACAGGTTGGCTTATATCCTTAAAGCCAAGCCATTCCGCTCCCCCTACGCTGCGGCCGCATAAATCCAAATATGATCACTTCATAATTTGACATTGATAGATGAGTGTGCGAGCGAGTGAGTGAGTGGAGGTAAACAACAAGGCTGGAATAAAATAAAACACAAAATCCAGGAGACCTGAGACCTGAATCCTGAGACCGAAAGGGGTAGGACGGCGGACGACGGACGACACTCAATCATTTTGGTGAAAGGCAGCGGCAGTGTGCATTTACGGTTAACGGTGCTTTGATGGTTGTTTGATTTCTTGTTTTCCAACGATTGATATTTTATCGTTTTTATGGCCCTCTCCCCAGACACACACAACCCCTTTCGCGTGTGTGTGTGCTTAACCCCTTTTTGCTGCCACCCACCCATGTGGTTGCCTAATAGATTTTTTATGATCTATTCCCAGCAAGAAGCCTGCCTTCCTTCCAGAGCCCAGAGGCCTCCTTTATTGATATATTTCGCGTGCATGTAAACAAGCAAATAACATTAATAATCCACCAACTTCGATGTCTTGTGTAAGTAAATATCTGTGTCTGTGTGCGACAAGTGTTGGTATCAATAATAAAAGCATATTATCATCGTAATCATCATTACAATCACCACCATCATCATCGTCGTCGTCGTCGGGCGAAGTTAGGAGTTAAGTGTAACTGCAGGTCAAAATCCTGCACTCCGAACCCTTTAACCCGCACAAGCACACACGATAAGGGGTGTAGAGAGACCTCCTCGGGGGCCAAAAGGGTTAATGGCAGCCATACGCAGCCCCAAAAACAATGCAGGCCCAGTTCCCAGTTCCCAGTTCCCAGATAATATGGGGCCTTCCGAAGGGGGGTTACGGTTACACACAGGTCGTGCCAGTAGCCCTTGAGCGCCATAAATTAACCCTTTGTTAATTGATACAAATACAATTAATGGGCATGTGTGTGAGTGTGTGCGAGTGTGCCTGTGTGTGGCTACTTAACGGTAACTAAGCAAACACAACAACAACAGCAAGAACAACAGCAAGGGCAGCAACCGTGACGTTACACTAAAAAAGAAACATAGTTGTATCCGCACTAAAAACACGACTAAAGATATTCCTTTTATGTGAAATCATAATTTTTTAAGCACTCTAAAAGTTAGTATATATTTTAAGCGTTGAGGCTAGAATTCCCCACTGATTTTATACTCAAATGATAGACTGAAAGGTTATCAATGAATACTAATGTGAGAGTAGTTTCTAGATCTATTTCTTTAGATACTCTTTCTATAGATTTTTTAAAGATTTTAATTATAAGAAATAATTAAGAGTTAAGGTATCATTAGAAGAATTTAATGTTTAGAAATAAATAAGAGTTAAGGACATATTAAGGTATCATTCAAAAGCTTTTCGCTCTCTGTAAAACTGGTAAGCAGCAGCAAAAGCAGCACCATTTGATTGCAATCCTAATTATTGCTTAAAACAATTAACATTTCAATGTGTAATACAACACAATGAGGACCACACACCCACCCACACACAGACACTTGGCCAGGGGGCCAGAAGGACACGAGGTGGCCACAGGATATGCATAAATGCAACAATACGATGGCGATACCCTTTGGTCAGCCGGCGCGTGCAGCTGTTAATAGAGTGCGCCGCCCCCTCAACACAAAACGAAGGACGAAGGACGAAGGACATTGGGCGGTGGAGAGGAAGGCGCTGCTTTTGGGCACAGAAGTTCAGCTGGACAGTGGTTATTATAGATATTTTTATAGAATAAATAATAATACCAGAAGATAGCACTGTTCATGGTGAACAACTTATAGACTATGTAGGAGAACCTTGTAACAACTGATCAGTTTGTATATATTTTCATAGGGAAAGGTTAAGCCAAACAAAAATCCAATTACTATATAAGCATTTAAATTATATTTTCCTATAGATAATATCAGATATTCTCAATACCTAATCCCCACTGTGCGTGTCCAGGCCGAGGCGGACAGCGGAAGTTGCCTGTTCGATATCCTTGTCCGTGTATCATTACGCTGGCCACTTCGCTGCTCCTGGCGGAAGTCGTAATTACCCGTGGACGACGAGGACATCATGCGAGGATGTGCATGTAAGCGTATGTAAATGCAAATGTAAATGGAAATGAATGAAGTGAATGTCGATGTGCAAGTGCGAGTGTTGGCCCCAAAACCAAGCTGCCAAAGTGGCCGGGAGCAAATTTAATGAACTCAACGCGTGCATACACGGAAAATAAATCAATGCCAGAGGGTAAATATAAGAGAATTGGAAGGATTTTAAATTGAAATCAAGTTTTATTTGAAATATAATCATTTTAAAACTTTCTTTCTTAGTGGCGTAGTAGCAATCACTATTTCTAGCTCTAGACTCCTTTAAATTATGAATTAACAACTATATTACTATCAAGAACCTAATTGTGTGTTTAGTGAACTGTATTTAAAAAAAAAAGAAAAAAAGATTAAAAAATAAAATATCTAAGGTACAGTTTTGACTGCCCCACGTTGGGCTCCAAAATCGATACAATTTCTTTTTATAAAATACAAATTAAAGAAAGCAAAGTTAGCTCTCTTTTCTTCTAAGTGTAAGCGCATGCATGCCGTCCAAAAAGGGGGCGTGGCATGTTGACCACTTTGTTTTAATGGGCGCTCGCTGAATGCTGTTATTAAATGTGGCCCGCATCTGCTTATTAACTGTTCATCGTTCGGGCTTTTGTTGTTGTGGTCTGGAGCGTACTTCAATAGGTTCTCCTCGACGTCCTCGACGTCGGACGGCGACGGACAGGGGGAAAGAGAGCCTCAACCCCCCCAACCCTAATTACAGGCTGGTAAACCATTAATCTATTAATGCACACAGCAACTTGGCCTTCGAGAAGCTGTCGAGCGCCAGTGCCGGCGCTGGTGCTGTGCTTCACTTCCTCCTCCGCCTCAGTCTCTTTCTGGGCCAACGCATTTCCGTTTCCGCTTCAATGGCAGGACACAACCCCCTACGTCCACCCAGCAACCACACACCCCGCCCTGCCGTTCGGAACGAATGGCGGTAATGACTTTTCATTCTCGCCCAAGATAACGCCAACATTTCTGGCTCTTTCGCTTTTCGGGCTTTCAGTTCTCAGTTTTTGGAAAATAATCAAAGGCAGTTTGAGATCGGGGATATTCGGCGGGGAGGTTGGGTGTTGGAACGGACAGACAGTCAGTTAGCTATCGGCACTGGCAGTCTTACCCCCAATCTCCTGCCCCTCGGCTAACTCCGGGTAATGAACGCAATAAACGCAACCGAAAAATTTCAAACTCTCACACGGCTGCGAAACTACGAAATACAGAACAGAAAAGTGCCCGGAGGTATGGTGGAAAATGGGTGGATTTTCGCCAGGCAAAAAGGGGTCCACGATAGTGTCCTGAAAGGAGCACAGCAACGCGGCCGGGGTGGTGGCTGGCTGAAGGCTGAAGGTTGAAGGTTGAGGAACAGGAACAGCGGAGCAAAGTGCGGACTATCTGCGCCATCAGCGAACGCGCTCGACCAGAAAAAAGGGGCACCAACAGCGCGGCACAGTGGTCCAAAGTCCTATTTATTGTCAAGTCTACAAGAGTACATATGACTCACTCAAAAGAGGATATTAGACATTTCTTATACTAACTAAAAGAGGACACCGAAAGAATTTTAGCAAAGTCGCCTGGAAAGTGACTAAATGAATGAGTTAGCGTCCAAAGTGAGGTCTTCCTGATAACAGATTCCTTTGTTTAACTAATTATTAAAAGTTCAGCCCATTTTTAATACTATAACTACCTTTAATCATTATAAGTCCAATAAAAGTTCTGTAAAAGTATATTTTGCATTTTTTTGGCGCCCAACGTGGGGCTGACACAACTGTACTAAAGATATATATACTCTTTTTTATTAACTATTGTAGATCATTTCGTATTTCTTACTGTATTTCTTTGTTGTATTTCTTTCTTTGTTTAACTAAAAGTTCAACCTATTTTTAATACTAACTTTAATCATTATAAGTCCAATAAAAGTTCTGTAAAAATGTATTTTGCATTTTTTGGCGCCCAACGTGGGGCTGACACAACTGTACTAAAGATATATATACTCTTTCTTAATAACTATTGTAGATAATTTTGTATTTCTTACTGTATTTCTTTTCTTTATTTCTTTCTTTGTTTAACTTAAGGTTCAGCCAATTTTTAATACAAACTAACTTTAATAATTATAAGCTCAATAAAAGTTCTGTAAAAATATATTTTGCATTTTTTGGCGCCCAACGTGGGCCCACGAAACTGTACTAAAGATATATATACTCTTTTTTAATAACTATTGTTGATAATGATGTATTTCTTACTGGTTTTGCCTTATTTTGAGCCATGGTACGCGACTGCAGTTAGTCATAAGCAGGCACAGGCACCAGGAGTGCCACTCGCAAGACCCTCACACACACACAGCCACACACACAGCTTTATGAGCAGGAAGGACGAGAGGCTGGCTGGCGTTTTGTAGTGCGTTTTGTTGCCATTTCCGGGCAATGGGCAGCATTCCGGACGCCGGCGCCGCTGTCTGTTCCAGCTGCCAGTCACCCATCCCCCGCCCACTCCTCCCGGGGGTAACCCCTTCTCCACTGTGCCACAGCACCCTGTGGTTTTTGTTGCTGTGTGTTTTGCATAGACAGCAAAGACCGTCGACAACGTCGACTAATTAACTGCGATTATTACGGTCATTACGTGGGATTTCCTTTGCGTAAACATCTTGAATTTTGGCGCGCTCTCCCTCTCTCTGTCTCAGCATTCCTCCTTCGGCGTCCTGAGGTTGGGAGACACCAGTCTTCTTTGGTTTTTGGAGTTATATGCCGACTAATGGCTGTTACCAATCCCCCATTCCAAATTCCATACCCCGCCAGCAGACATTAAAGCAAATTAACCCTCTCCGAGAACAGACCACACCACGTCCCACCGCCAGAGCCCGGCAAAAGTCATTTGTTGTGCAATGTGTTCCATGTGGAACTGGCAGTTTAAAAACCAAAACAAAAATCAATACAGAGACCGAAAAGGATATAGCTGGCAGACATCCTTCGTTGTCTGATTAGCAGGAGACACGCCAAGGCTAAAAGGCTAATGGTTATGACTGCGGTGGCCAAGATGACAGCGGCTTTCGCTTCAGCGCCAGGTTCAGCTACAGCTCCAGCTTCAAGTTCGCCATTGGCTTAAAGACAACTCGAAAGAGTCAACCCGAAACGAATTGAACCCTTGCCTCTCCAAGCGACCGCATCGTTGCCATTTTGGCCAGGACATTAGCCGGGACGTTGGTCGGGGCTAAAAGGTAAATGTCTACATCTACAGCCAACCTTAAGATTACTCAATTAATGCACTTTAATTTGGCACAGCATGTGAAGGAGACCCTTTCTTTGTGGCAAGCTTAAGCTACTCCTTAAACATGCAATGTTTAAGATATTATTTATATATATTTTGGTTACCCTTAAAATTAATTTATTAAAGTCAGCAATCAAAACTGGACCCCAACTTAAATATAAATTAAAGATGTGTACAATTCTACCTCATCTTCCCATTGTGTCTTAAGAGTTTGCTTAAAACCGAAAGCCATATAATGTCTTCAAACTTTGCTTAGACAAAGGTGGCGTTTTTGGACCCTACAAGACTCCTAGTTGGCCAAAATAGTTTCAATTGAGAAGACCCACACCCCTGCTGTCCCTCTTCGCAGCCAATCAATCCACAAAGTCTGAGTAAATTTGACTGGAGAACGACGGAGGACGTGCTCGTTGGCTGCTCGAAGGACTTTGCCTGGCTGGCACTAGTTTTCGAACTGCGTAATCTAGTTTCTAGCGAAATTCAATTAGCCCCGGCATCTTAAAGCGGAGTCCGCAACCCGCACTGCAACTGATATGAATTTCCATATTGACAGCCGGCGACGTCTGTCCCCCTCATTGAAGGACCGGGACTGGGACTGGGTCTGGGATTGGGACAGAGACCAGGAAGTTGCGCCGCACTTGTGGCTGTTCAATTTCGGCGGCCGTTGTTTTATGGCTGCCTGGAAAAAAATATGTAAAAAAAAACAAAATTTGGGCAGCCAGCCCACACACATTCAATTTTTTAATAAGCCTCGCAAACGGGCCACCGAGAAGTACAGAGCAAATATTAATAACTTGCAAGGCCCTGACCATCGCCGAAAAAAATACGAGTAACAAAAAGAAAGCTTATGGTGGAGTGTGGTGTCACGACGAAGGGATACCCAAGGAATACAGAATTCATATGGAGTTCCTGATACTCATAGCATACATTTTGTGTTTCCCTTAAACTGTGATAAGTTATTAAAGGATTTATACCAGGAACAAATATGCAGCTAGGTATTATCAGAGGCAGTCGTTGGCTCTTATAGTTCTAAGAGTCTCGTTAAACTTAATACAGATTTATTTACAGATTTCAAAAATAATATTTTCCTTAGTATAGATTACCTCCTAAAAAAAGCTCCCAACACTCCTTAAATACCCTGCCTATAAATGAGACCTGCAACATCTTTATATATATATATACATTTTTTTTGACTGAGAACTCCCTGCTTCTCTTTTTTGATTTTTAGGGAGCGTCTGCGGCTTGGAGCACCAAGTAAATATCAATATTTCCCAATGGGGTAGCCTTTCCGACCCCGGACATGCATCATAAAGTGCAGAACGAAGGACTACAAGCCGAAAACGAGGCTTTGCTACTCTGGTCAGTGGAAAAATCAAGTTAAGGCAATTAATTTCCACAAAACAACCAATTAGCTGGCAAAGTTTACCGTAAGTGTCCAAACAAGAGAGGTCGCTGGTCGGGGATCGCAGATCGAGAAGGGAGAAGGGAGTAAGGAGAAGCCCGCCCATTTTTCGGACAACAAAAGGTTACTTGATTTGACTACTTTGAATGTTTGACACTTTTGCAAGTGGAAATGGCCGGATGCAAGGAGCGTGGCCGAGCGAAGAGCAGGCAGCTTGTTTTCCTTGTTGTGTCACAACACACACATCCTGTCTGCCTGGCTGCCTGGTCCTGGCTGGCCCGAAATAATTTTCCAGGCCAGCAGCTAGCCAGGATCAGGTACTCGGGTGTGAGTGTAAAAACTAAAGTCGGTGGTCCATTTGGACAAGTGTGAACAAGATGTTTTAGGCCGGCGGGACAGCTGGACGGACGTAGCATGTTGACACCAATGGCATCCTGCTGGAGTTCGTAAACGATAACGAAAACGAAAACTTCAAAGTCACAGACGATGACGAGCCAGGAGCCAGGAGCCAGGAGCCGGGAGCCAGGACACTAGCTGGTCTCCGGTTTAGTTTGTCGTTTTCATTCAGTCATTAAAAACCCTTGTCAAGTGCTGCCAGCAGCCGAGGAGCAGGACTTCCTTTGGCTCTACTATATCCCCTGGCCTGACCACACCAGACGGACGCCGGCCACGAGGACGGACGACGACGGACACCTGCAAGAAACGATTTTCGTAGTCCACTTTCAGGGCTTTCAGGCTTTCGGCCGGCATTTAAATTAGCTCAGCCTCAGCCCCAGCCTCTGTCTCAGCCTCCCCAAAAAACCCCAAAGGAGAATTTGCATTTCACTTTAAGTGTTTGTCAATGTCTCTTGTCTCTGTGCCCCCTTTCTCCCTTCTCTTCTGGAAATCTCTGGAGCTTGTAGCCGGAGCTTTAACCCTTCGGGTTAATTGAATTGATGGATTTGTGTGCCCGGCGAACGTGGCCAAATAGGCTTTAAGAAGGTCCTTGCCGGGGCGGCGCGATTAGCATGTTCGCCATCGAAAAGTACTGGGTCAGGGGGGAGGCGATTTCCTTTCCAGAAAACGTGTGGCACTCGCAGCCCCGGCATTTTGAAATTATGAAAAGTAAGCCATAAAATCTTATTTTTACTTCCGCCACTCCAACCCCACCTTCGCCTCCACCTCCGGGTCCAAGCCAAGGGGGTGCTGCCTTTCACTGAGGGGTTGGAAATTTCGGATACAATTTTAATTATGGCAACCGTAAGCTTTTGGTTGTAAATATTTGAGAATGCCCGATAACGTCGACGATTTTCATAAATAATACAGCCTACCATCTCCAGCTCCAGCTCCGGTCGGGTCGGGGAGCTGGAGGCGTGGAGTGCCTGGTGCCCCGATAAGGGTTATGCGTGTGCCGCTCCAGCATCGCCAACATTTCGCAGTGTTCTCTGTGTTTGCTGTTTAAAGACAAAAGGATTGGCTCTTTCGCTGTGCGTGAGACCATCGGCACTGAGAGAAATCACTGCCAAATTAGCTTATAAAAAAGATAAGCCATTTCATTGGTTAGTATAAACATTATCCCAACTTATCACTGTGCCCATTGATAAAGAAAGCCACAGAAAAAGAAATATAAAAACAACATATGGAACTAATCGGCTTGTATTTACAGCTGTTTCGGAGGGGAGCCAGCTCTGCCTCATCAGTAACCGATTGCTGACCATATTCAACCTTCAGCAGGAATACCACAAGTTTGCAGTCAGACCCAGTTGAGAATTAGAGAGCCAATCAAACCGTATGTATGCCCAGGCTCCTCAGGACCCTTGTGTGCTTTGGACTGTGTTCCGTTTTAATCAGTTCTAGGCTTAGTAAAGTCGGAATATCCAAGTATTTGCCTCAGTGTAGGCTGTGCCTGTTGTCTGTGACAGCGCCTGGGCCGAGTATCTGAGTATCTTTATCTCGGGCTGCGGCTGTTTGCTCGCCTTCTGATTAGACCGCCAGACGAGGCCACTGTTCTCCCCACCCCTTTCACCTCTTTCACTCCCACTTTCACCTACCCCTTCCACTCGGCAGCCGCCGCACGAGTACCCGCAGCAACATTAGCGGCATCTCAGCATTTGATAAGCGACAGGCGAGCATAAGGCAAGCAGGAGACGCCGTATTCAGATGCCGTCACTGAGAGAAAATCTTAAAGAGTTTGTATATATGGGTCATAGAGAAAAGGGCCATCAGTGGGGACATAGAAGTATATAGAATTAGGATAGAGTGCCTCCACCTGGTGAGTTTTCCTCTCCAGAATTGTGGCCAGCTTATGTTAGCTGGTAAATACAATTATTTATGTTTTTTCTCTGTCTGTATCCACTGCCCCATGCCCCTGATGGTGGCACGCGTTGCCGCAACCCTTTCTGCCCTCCACATCTCCGTCTTGAGTTTAAAGCTGCTGCCTGGGCTTGAACTCCTTGTGATCTGTGATTTGTGTGTGATTTTGCCGGGGCTCTCCCGCACACTCTTTTTAGCCTCCTTTTTGTGTCTTTGGCCAACATTCATCATCAATGATGCCTCCGGAGCCCGCATCTTAATTTTCCCAGCCAAACGCAAACAACACGCCTGCCTCACATGGGCCACGCCCGCTTGCCGCCCCCATTTCCCTGGGGAAAATCCTGGGCAGACAGTTTTTGACGAGCACTTCTTAATTTATGATAAGGGTTTTCGGAAAATTGGAAAATGTTCAAATGTGAGAGCCAGGCGTGGGCGGTGGGGGCTCCACCACTGAATGGGTTAAGGCTAAACGAACCTACGGGTCTGGGTGGAATTTTCGGCTATATACTCCTCCCATTTATATACATATATATTTTTTGCCTTCGTAATGAGCTGCAAAAGCATTTGAATTATTTTTAACCCCGACGACATTATGCCCTTGAGATCAACACACACAAGCAACTCAACTCAACTGAACTCACCCCCTCGGCGAAATTTGATTTAGGATTTTTAATATTGCGTGTGTGTGTGTGCTACTCATATATATTTTTTAATTATGCTGAGTAAAAAAGGATTTACAGCACACACACACACGCCGGCGGACGTACGGCTCTGGCTCCTTTTCGAAAATTAATTAAATTTGCACACATTTGCAGGCGCTGCCCCAGCGAGTTTCCTGGCAATTAAAAAGCTTTTACAGCAATCAAAAGTTGCAAATGTGCGTGGGATGACACTTTCAAGGCAGTGCCCAACCAGTACCAGTACCCAACTCTTAGCACTCCATCAAGCAGCTTCTCCGCAACCCCTGTCCACTGGACAGAGACAGGGACAGGGACAGGGACAGGGACAAGGGCCCCGATAAGACCGTCAAGCTGTTTATAGTTTTAAACGCTTCGCCATTTGCATATGCTCGAAAGCAAGAGGCCGGCCGCACCCAGGCTCCCCTCCCAGATTTGCCAGATTCTCCATTTTGCCTTAAGTAACACTCAAGCGGCCAAATTCCCATGATAAAGAACAGCCATTTCCCCCATTTCCCCCTCGCTGCGGAGGATACACTCAACATTTGACCGCCGGGCAGCGATTTAAGTGGAAGGAGCCAGGCCCAAGTCAGCTCAAGGCAAGACAAGCAGCAACAACAGCAGCAGCAGGAGCAGGAAAAGCGGGTTTTGCACTGAGCAAAAAATTATTTCAACTTTCTACTACTATTTTCCTTTAATTTTAAAGTAATATTACAATTGTCAGGGATTTCAGAAAAGAAAACATAAAAAAATGCAGAAGAAAACTCCAACAAGTGACAAGTACTCTTTCCACGGTGCTGCATTCCGTGAGGCACAGATTGAATAGATATGCCCTTCTTTTGCAGAACTTCGTAACAAAATATATTACCCATATTTTACTTTATCTAATATTACATTTATCAGGGATTTCAGAAAAGAGAACATAAAAAAATGCAGAGGAAAACCTGTATAAGTAACAAGTACTCTTACCACGGTGCTGCATTCCGTGAGGCAAAGCTTAAACAGCTATGCACTTCCCTTGCAGAACTTCGTAACTAAATATATTACCCATATTTTACTTTATCTAGGTTAAGAGTCAGCTATCTATTTAATTAAATATAACACCTCTGCTGTGTATTATTTTCCCAGTGTAACTGAAAGGCGAAGCCCCGACCATGGGGGCCCGTCTTGGTCATGTGTCTTACGCTTAAGCGAATTATGAAGTGACCCAGTGAGCATAAAAATTTATTGCCTCGAAATAAAAATCAGCGTAAAAGTCTGTCCAGGACGCAGGGCGATAGATGAAATCAGCATGTGAAAAAAAAGGACATGCTGGTCGCCCCGCATGGGCGCCCTTATGCCCGCCAGCAGCAACAGACAGGGACAAGAAAGTCCTTTTAATCTTAACACATATCATCATGATAACAATTTGGTCACTTTAAGTGAGGCAAATTTATTTATAAGCCTCATCCCCCGTCCTGTCCTTGCCCCCAACCCTTAGCATCTGTCCATCTTTATTGTTGTAGCTCTATCAAGGCGCCGCTGACTGGATTTCGTTTTTTATGCCACAGTGGTACATCGGCTTAGGAAGATTAACTAGATTCATGATGTCAAAATGGCATAGAACTAATTATTTCAATTATTTACTTAACCCAAGAGGTTTTAAGTAACAGATAATGAAAAACTTAAATGCGTTACACTAGAATTCCCAACGGGGTTTAGCTGCAAACTGTAACTCTTGTGAAGGGTAACCGGAAGTGGTACTGATGACAACCCTGGTAAGCTCAGAAACAGAAAGAAAGAATCTCTTTTAAGGAGCCCTCACTGTTCCCCACGATATATGCGAACCATTCTTTTCCATTTTCCCTTTTTTTTTGCCTTCTGGTTGAGTTGTTGTTGCTGTATCTGAGGCTCGTGTTTTTATTGTTGTTGATATTGCTGTCGTAGCTCTTGATTTTCCTACTCCCCCCTCGATTGCTGTTGCTCTGTTGTTTGGTGTTTTAGTAAATTGAAGCAAAATGCGCTTTGATGTCCTTGTTACACACAGGATGTCCATCCGCCATCCCCCTCTTTGTTGCTCTCATGTGTAATCGTGCTTTATGTACCGTTACGCACTCAACTTTCTTATCCACTCTTGTGGTTTTTTTTTCTGACGCTGCGGCAGCCACTGCCTTCCGGAAACGAAATCATGTCCAGTGATTTTTTTATTAGGCCCACCCCAGAAAAAAAACGACATCCTTACAGCCTTACGTCCTTACCCCTAATGTCCGTGTGCGTGTGCAAATATTTGTAATTTTATTACGCACTCAAGCACTCATAAATAAACAATTACATCAGTTAAGATCGGCCCCCTTCGACCGCATTCCAATTGCCAATTATTTATAGTTATGTTTCCTATTAGTTGCAGCTAATGGCAACGCCCTCATCCAGGACTTTTCCTTGCCTCTTACCGGTTTCCTAGATTTTCTTCATTTTCTAGACTTTCTTCCCTCCTAATCTCGGGCATTTACCAGGTTTTTTGGCGCAAAAATGGCTAAAAACGAATTTCGTGTTTTGCATTTCGCTGCTGACAAGCTCTGGAGGAAGCTGAAGGGGGCCAGAGCCAGAAAGGGGTTCCACGACGAGTTCTGTCTGCACTGATTCAAAAGGTTTTTAACATGTCTGAGCACGCAACGTAATTTTAGTTTAATTGGGTAATTATGCGCATACAGAGAGCGACGGTTTCTGAGGTGTTCCGCCCGCTCGGTGTGGGTTCAAGAGGATATGAAATCGTGACTCGTGACCTAAGTCGATTTTGTAGTTTTAGCACACAATAAATATGCTATAATCGGTGAGGTGTTAACCTTAACAGAATGGAAAATCTCTTAGTCTGATTATAGGACATGGAATAATTATTTATAGGATCTGTGTTGGTTACTGTCCTTGTTCGGGACCCTGTACAGCAGTTTAATAGGTTAGTGTAATTATATACTAATTAAAAAACTTATTTACAGATCCTTTAAATAGCGATAGTATCGATTAAGTTCTTCATTAAGTTTATTTAACAATGGAAATGTCAGCATATGCACCTTGCATATATCGTCTATCGCTTGCATCCAAAAAACTATCGCATGACCCACTCACGCCACCATCGTCAGGACCAGAGGTGGGTAAGTAGCTAAGGCAGATACAAAATTTGAACAGTTTGTTTGCTTCGCATGCAAATGCAACTCATCCAGACGACCCGCTGGAATGGGAGTGAGAGCGAGACAACTAGCTCTAGACGCCATAACTAACGGTAAGATGAATCCGCTAACAGGGGCCAGAAGGAGAAGAAGGAAGCAAAGGAAAGGGAGTGCGAGCGAGCGAGCGAGCGAGCAAGCAAGCGAGGAGCAGTCACAATGTCAGCGGAAAGCGGCAAGCGGAAACGGAAGTGCATGCAGTTTGAAGGGGGCACGAGCGGAAGTTGTCGTTTTGGCACAGGAAATGGGTGGAGGGGAGAGTGCCCAAAACTACGCTCTATGCTCGGCTGACTTTCGCTTTGGCTTGTTAATTTATGTGCACAGACGGCTAAAACGTAGCCGAATATATACGTATATACATATACCTTGCAGACTTCCTTTAATTATGGCTAAAGTCGAGCGGAGCAGAGCGGATCGGAGCTTGGCAATCACATCAAGGAAATCCCTTTCGAAACTCTCGCAAAAACTCTCTTTAAGCCAAGCTGAAGAAGAACGAGGAAGAAACTCACATTTTTGACCCCGAAAAATTGGGCCAACAAGTTAGAGCGAACGAGATGGCGCCATTATGCACACACACACACACATACACTTATTCTAAACTTTGCCGCTCTCGCCATCTCGCTCTCAGGCGCTGCCTGTCTCTTTTCATTGTTATTATTTGCCGGCGCGAAAGTTTTAATTTTTATTATTAACTACGAAACTTTTGCCAAAAAGGCGCAAAACTTAAAAAAAAAAAAACAGAAGAGAAAGAAGGCGACAGACAGAAAGAGAGCGAGCTATGCAAGGGAGATGTGTGAGAAAGAGACGGCGGACAGACGGTGCGAGGGAGATGGTAAGATAGACAGCGGACAGACGGGGCAAAAGGGGTGCTGCTCGAGCGTCAAAGTAAAGTTTTAAAGCAAAGTTTTTCGGCGCTTCCCCGCGTAAAACCCGGGGCAGCCCCCCCGCTTTAAAAGCCCCGTAAAGTATAACTTTGTTTTAGGTTTTTGGGGTTTTTGCCCCGCTCCTTCCTGCTTCCATATGATTTTCCCCTTTCTGCCAACTTGCCACTTTAACTTGTTCTTCTTGTACTTGCTCTTGTTCCTGTTCTTATTCTTAGACTTTTGCCATAGCCCAAAAATCGGGCAAGGTCAGGGACAAGGCCTCCTTCTTTCCCGCTCTCTCTCTCTGTCTCTGTCTCTCTCTCGACTTTGGCTTAAGTTTGGTCTCGGGTTTCCCAAGTTTTCCACCAGAAGACAATTTGCATGACACATTAAAGAGCTGCCCCGCCAAGCGATTATGATTCTTCCAATCGATTATTCCCCTCGGATAATAATAATTAAAGTGTCTGGGCTAGGACGAGACCGGGGACAAAGGATTTAACACTTCCTTAAATTCATTTGGAAAAAGCTAAAGTTTGACAGTGAATTTTGTACTTGTAAATGTCTCACTAGTGAGTTTTTGTCCAAGTTTCTTGGCTGAATTATTTTGCCAGAAGTTGAAGAGTGTTTTCTGGGCTTGACCTTACGGCCGGGCACACGCACATTATTTATGCTGCATTTAACTTTGGTTTTTGGCTACGGCTTCCCATGCCCACTGTCACTCCCATTACCATTACGGATCCCATTCCCCCAGCCCCTGGGATCCTTGGCCATTTTTGGGGGTGCCACTGTTTTGCGGTCGAAATCCATGTTGGTCAGCAGCAGTCCGGGGAGGGTCAGCAGTGGGAAATTAAGTAACACTTACAATGCAAACGGGTTCGCATTCAAATTCGCATTTCATTCCATTCTGGGACGCACACGCAGGGGGTCCACACCAATATGGGCTTTCTGCTGGCTCTGGGCTTTTTTCCAGTGACCGAAAATTGAAAAACCGCCTGCAGTTGTGAAATGTTCAGGCGTGAAAACCCCGATTGAGGTTAGGCCTCCCTTCCTCCGCCTCCGCCTCCCCAGACGTTGACCCAACTCCAGCGAGGAGTATTCTCCTCTCATTTCCGTATAAGCCGCACTCATTTATAAAAGCCAAAGTGTAAATCTGCTTTTCTGTGCCTCGTGTGTCTGGCATTTGTTTTGCCACACACACATACAGCATCCGAAACCCACTCGAACCCAAACCCAAACCCAGACCCCTCTGTCTCGTCTTGCTGCTGTGTGGGATTCATTAACATTTTTTCCATTTACGATTTTCACGCGTTTTTTAATGGCATAAATCTCATACATATGCAATTTCACATTCACGTTTTGCCAATTTGAAATTATTGCCGAAAGGAAAAGCCAAATGAATCTTCAGACAGGTGCTGTTTTTTGTATTTTGTATTTTCCGCTGTTATTCATTTGCATCTGCCGGGAAAATCCCGAAAGAAAAACCAAATTACCGCATTTGAAAAATAAATACTTGAGAAAAACGCAAAACGTGGATTAAGTACAGTGGAGCTCATGGAAGATAACTAAGTTTAATACATTTCATAAATTCTTAGCTAAAATATAGATTACTAGGCATTTTTACAAGTGAGTTTAAGCATTAATTAATGTCACCAAGAACGTAGTTTGAAAACCATAGCATTTAAGCCTGAAAATATATTTGTAAAATACCCCACCATAATTTATAATATTAGTCCTTTCTTAATTATTATTAATATTTGTATTGCTTTCTTGAACAAAAGCACCAGGACTGGGCATCCCTGTCTCACAGCTTACATCCTGCTGAGAGAGATACCATTGTGCCTCGAAGTCTGCAGCGTAAATAAAAGTGAAATCCAAATAAAGACAGATTTTTAAATTTCTCCTCAAGGATGTGGTGCCCTAATGTCTCAATCCACACCCCCAAAGCCTCTGGGTGTTTGTGTGTGTGCGAGTGCACAAGTGCTGGCGCAGTCACTTAAATACCTCATCCCCCACATATTTTTTTGGGGAAGCACTGCCACCGCTTATCCCGCTGCTAAATTAATTCAAATTAATTCACTCGCGTCGCAGATGTTTCGGCTCAAATTTTATGCGCGAATTTCGTTTTACACCAAAACCATTTGGCGGCCAACGTGGAGTCAACAAATTCAGGGGCTCCTTCAGAAGGATAACGGCCGGGGCGCTTTGCTTTCTTATATAAGTCAAGGTAGACAAGGAACTACTGCATACTAAAGTGTTTATTCTGAGCCAAATAGTGGGTTATTTAAAGTGTGAGACTAGTGAGTTTTGCTTACCAAAATGTAACACATAAAAATTTTACAGACTTTAATATATATAAATTATGAGAGATAGATATATCCTAACCAGAAAAGAAATTCAAAATATGCCTAAGCAAGCAAAAGGGTTTTTAGAGCTCTGCTTAGATGTATGATAAGATTTGATTGCCGAGCATTCAATGGTCGGGAATAGGGAAGAATTTTCTAGATTCTTGTAGAATATTAAAGTTTAAGTGATTTTTCTTATTTTTTTTTTGTGATAAATAGTAAACCACTAAACCCAGTGGATTTGAACCCCCTTCCGCCGCTTTATTCACTTATTGGCCCTCTATTGTTCCAATGGGCCATAACACGCCCCGCGTCAACACGAAAAATAAGAAAAAAAAGAGAAAAATAAGAAAAATAAGGAAAAACAATGGATGAATAAAGGAAACGTGGCGAGATGAAGGAAAACCAAAACAAAAGCCAAGGCGCAAATGGAAAAAATTCCGTTGTTCCCGAAATTGAACTTCAATTTCAATGAATGACGCCACAGAGCCGAAAGGCAGGGGGCAGGGGTAGCCAGAGTGGTAAAGGGGGGCACAGCAAATGCGTTAATTCCATTTTCTTAATTAAATGCACAAACAAAATCACGGAAATGAAAAATAAAATCCAAGTCTTTTACACTCAATGATTTGTTTTCATTAAAACAAGAAATTCTCATTAACAATGGCAATGACAGCGAACAGCGAACAGCAATGGACTGTGATGCGGGGGGAGGGATGAGAAGGGCTGTGGGAGTGGGGAGGGTGGCCTTGACAGTGGGTGCTGTCGCTGGAGCTGGGCCTGTGGGGTTGGAGTTGTTTTTAACCACCGATGGGCGATGGCGAAGGCAAAATTCACAAAGATTGCTTCACTTGCCCATTGTCCTGCTTATCGCTGCGCTGTCTTTATTGTTTTGATACCCTTTCCCAGGGGGGTATGGTAATTTTCGGAAAGAGGCTTAAGAGATGAGAGCACAACGTCTCACGTACGTGGAGCAAATAGTTGCGTTGCTCTGAGCCTCTTGTGAAATACCAGAAAATAACTTCTAGAGAGTGTTATTATTTGAAAAATTACCTATAAGTCTGTTGGTTACTAAGATATGCAATATCAAGAACATATTTCTAAAGTTATAATTAATATAATTTATAAGCTTATATTAACAAATTTATAACTTCCGTCGTTATTATCACTATATCATTTGGGTTCTATTAACGTTCCTTAAAAGGGCAGGGTATTCAAGACTCTGCTGTCTTATAATTAATATTCTTTCTTGTTTTTATTGTTGCTGTTGTTGCTCCGCTTGCTGTTGTTGTCAATGGGCTCGCACTTAGAAAAGCGCGCCACATTTTAATTGCCAGCAATTGTCGCTGGCCTGGCATCGCCGTCGCCGTCGTTGGCGCAGCTGCTTTCTGGCCCTGGTCCTTCAACTCGGCCTTAGTTATTATCCCCATTGTTGTTGCCGGTTTTCGCCCCTTCAGAGTTTTTGGCGAAAGCGTCAGAATTTATGACATACTTTTCAGCGCAATTGTTGGCGCGATTTACGCGCCCCTGCAAACCCCCTCCAGTACTTTCCCTTCCCTCCTGGCCTTTCATTAACCCCCATCCCCATTTGCAGTCACAGTTGGTGGTTTTCGAGGTGGGGGTCGTGGATTTTCCCGGGGGTATTGGGCTGGGGCCCTTCTTTCCATAACAATTAGCTCTTTGGCAGCTGCCGAGAGTCAATCAATAAAATCACAAGAATTCTCTACATTTTCCATAGCACACTTATCGGGGTCTTCTTAATTGAACTTGCAGCCGAGGCTCAAAATTGGTTTTAAGAGTGCAGAGAAACAACTAGAAATTATCAAGCAGCATAGGAATAATTAAGCATAACTTTAAGAAGAAAGAATTTAAGAGAATTCAATCTCTTATAAGAAAAAACACATATGGAAAGCATAACGGGTTTTAATATAATGTCGAGAATAACCTTTGTCTTAACATGCTTTTTTTTATATATATTTATATATTTTATATAGTATATATTTATTTTCTTATGGTACTTGTACACTAAAATCCAGCATTGTTCTGAAATCAAATAAAATGATGCACAAATGTATGCTACAAATTGTTACACCTTAAAAGGCAGTATCCCGACTATGGGAATTTCAATAAGTCATTGCATTTTGGGAGCCATTTTCATTTGATTTCAAATCCCAAGCAGATTCTTCTGGCACTCCTGATAGGTCTTCTTTGAAAAAGCCGTATAATAAGGTAATGCCATCCTAGAACTGAGAAGTGGCCTATCTGGAGCTTAGTGTTCAGCAGCAGTTTTTCCCTAAGAACATTATTCACACTCAACTGGCGATCATGCGATTGTTATTCAATTGTCAAAATTTTAAGCTTTAATTCCATCACACCCATCTCCTGCTCCTTCTCTATATCCCTCTTTCGTTTACCCTCTCCATTCACCCCTAGTGCTTTCTTTCCTGCTCTGCCTCATTCTATTTACCCCTTACTTCCCATTTCCACTTTGGGGCGGCGACTGCAGAAAAGAAATGGGGGGCAAAAAAAAAAAAGAATGTCAGAACTGTGGAGAGAACTAAAAAAGTACCGCTAATCGTACAAAATGGCGGCCAACACGCCCGAGAAGAAAAGCGGTGAAGGAGTAGAAGAAAGAGGTACCCTGCCCTGTCGGCTGGCAGAGAGAGCGAGAGAAAGAAAGCGAGAAGCAACGACCAGAAACGTAAATTTGCCCAGCTTCATTTTTTGTACCCATTCCTCTTTCTTCTCTTTTTTTCCCTTCTTTTTTTATGTTCTTTTTCCACAGTTCTGCTGCCTCTTCTCCTATATCGCTGCTGACGTCGCTGCTACTGCTGCTGCGTTCGGTTTTCGTTTTTTCGCTTTTTGTGTGCATTTTCCCGTTGTCCCGTTGCCGTGGCAATGGACCCGCCTTCTTTTTCTGGCTTCGCCTATCGCAACGTTGGAGACTTTCGGTCCATTCGCCTGCAGCATGCAGTCGAGAAAGAGAGGGACCATTTGGGGGCGCCGGGCGCCAAAGCGAGAAGGCTAGCGCTCGGTCTGCGTCTGCCTCTCGGCTGGCTCTCTCTGCAGTAGACTCTCTCGCTTGCTCGCTCGCCACCGGCAAGCTTTCTCGCTCTTATCCTCTGTCGCTCTGCTGCATTTTCATTTCCTTCTCCTCCTCCTCCTCCTCCTCCTCCCCCTCTTCTTCTTCTTCTTCTGCATTCCGCTTTGTGTGTATGCATGTGTGCTGTGCCTTTTTTGTAGTTGCATTGTTTTTTTGTTAGTTTATTTGATGCTTTTGTTGCGCTTTAAATTTGATTTCTCTGCAGCATTTAGTGCACACTCCCACACACACACACACACACACACAAGCACTCGCACAGGAAAACACACCTATGTACACGTTCATATATGCATGTATGTATGCACTCAAAAAAACTAAAAAATGCATAAGCTAAAGTTATAAGATAAATAATCAAGTTATCAAGTTTTATATTTAATATATAGATTTTTTAATAAAAAAAAAAAATATTCTAGAGTTGAGACAAAAAAAACAAAATGTCAAGAAACTAATTAATAAAAAAGAAAGGAAAATAAATTAGAAGTGTATATTCTTTAAATGTATTCATGTATTTTATATAGCTTTAAATTTAAACTAAGTCTGTCCTTATAAAAATGAAGAGGCAAATATACAAAAGATAATAATAATTAATATTCTTATACAATTCCTTCTAGGTTATTATATTTATAATAATTTTTAACCAGAATTTCAAGGCAAAATCTAAATAAGTGTGTTTAATGAATAAATTTTAAATATACTGGCTACTGAAGACGACACTGGCATTGTCCGAAACAGCTGTATACCCAAACCTCCCGCTTATCTTTGACAAAATCTATTCTATTAAATATACAAATAATTCAACTATCATACCCTACATTTTCCCAAGTAACTGCTCTCTTTAACCAGATTTTCGCCCAGTGCCTTGTATATCTAGCCCCAGACTTCAATTAGACCCTGCCTCTTAGCCCCCGCAGCCGGCCACCCAGCTGCTGTGGCAGGATAAATAATTTGCAACTCATTTCGTAGATGGTTTTTATGAATTGCCGTGCAATTTTTAATGAAATTTATCGCGCTTATCTGGGCGCATTAATCAAAACCGAATGGAATGGGGGGCAGCGGCATATTATCAGGACCTGAAAGCCAGAAACCAGAACCAGGACCAGGACCACCGCGACCTCCAGCAAAACAGCGGCAATAAATTCGCGGGCGGGGGGCAGAGGGAAGCGAGGTAGGTAAGTGAGTTTCCGGGACATAGAAGCAGAAACGGAAACCGAAACCGAAACAGGAACAGAAACAGACTGTTGCTCGGCTTCTGACGGAGGTCGCTAATTTAAACCAAATGAATTGGCACATTTTTCACTTTTTCTGCCCGCCAACGCCGCCAAAGCGGCCAACGCCGCCACCCAGCCGCAGTCAAAAAATGAGCCAAATGAGCAGCGGGAATCGGAATCTGTGGGCGCAATCTGAACCCGAGAATCCGTCGTAATACAACCTGGTCCTGAACCTCGAACCCCGAACCTCGAACCTGGAGCCAAGGAGCAGCAGACAATGCGCCTTGTCGGCGTAGTCACTTAATCCATGGCCGGGGCGATAAAAATCTCGAAAATCCAACTTAAGTGTTTGGTAATTTATCTCACTGTTGTGCCACAGAGACCCTCCCCATCCCCTATTTATTCTGCTTTTTTTATTCCTACTCTCCTCTGAAGCATACGCGACATTTTTTGCCTTTAAACGTTGAGGGAGGGGGGGATCCCATGCCATTTGTGCGATTCCTTCGCTCGTCAGTCATCGCTCCGCGGGTTGCCACAAATAAACCACCAGCCAGGCGGGCACTCCAGCAGAAACCCCAACCCCCAACAGCCACTTCCGGCATCAGCTCGTTGTCAGTCATTTTGAGTTTGGCTTTCGATGAAATGATAAATGATGAAAAATGTTGCAAAAGATTTAAAATTATCCCAGCGCGTCGCAGAGAGTCAACAGCAAATCCTTGGTCGTCCTCTGGCAGTGAGCTTGCAAATATAGCAATGAGCAAATTCGGAGGAGGAGATGCGAGATGGGATTCCCATTCCACATCTGCTGGTTCTTCAAATTGGCCGCAGCTGAGACAGACACGGAAATTGCTAAAGACAACACCAGAAATAGAAAAACTAAAGCTTACTAAAACCGGTAGAAAGGTGTGAACTTGAATAATCCAAAGGGGAATATTTAATATCAATACTAATATCATATCCATCTTGAGGAAGTCAGTAACTCTAAAGTTAACTAAGGAAATACTTTTAAACATAAATAAAATAATATGAAATACTATTAAGTCAACTTAAATGGAAACTCTCATACCGTCTTAGCAGTATTTGTAAGTTCATAAGCTTTTGTTAATCTAAAAAATGAAGTAAAGTATAATTTCGTGAAATGTATGACAAGATTTCTCCCTCAAGCCTTTTGAATTCGTTGTTTTAAATATTAGAACTTGAAATAAAACGAATAGATGATACTTTTTGTTGAGAATAATAATTACTAAGATATTTCGTAGGGCCTTAAAATGATCACAGTAAATCCATTAAAATTATCCTGCATTTTGTGAAACTATTTGGCTCTGCTCTCCACGCCTCTAATATACATTCATATTTCATATTTCCGGCACCCTCATCTCACTGAATTGCACTCGCTGAATGGGTTCTTGAGTCGCTCATTGTTTGCACCCATTTGTTGGACTCGAGAGCCGAGTCGAGTAGAGTGGACAGAGGATCCTGCCGGTTGGACAGGCTGCAACCCTTGCTTGTATACAACGCCCCATGGCCACCCCCCTCAATATGATTTCAACAGTTTTTCAATTGAGCAAACTGAACGCAAATGAGAAAATTGCTTTCTTATAGTTTTTGCATCCTAGCTGGCTGGATGGCTACCAAAAATGTTCAGCCAACTCGGAAGTACACTAAAACAAAGAAATTCTATATATATTATTATTAAAATGAACCACAAATAATTCGGTTATTTTGAGCTATTTGAACTAATTAGATATATTTTCTTATCAATTAAAGGACACTAGGCTTTATTTTTCTATATCGCAACGACTTCGATAATATATCGATATCATATTTATGTCATGATCAGTATTTTAGTAAAATATAAGACACTATTCCCATATTTAGATATAAATTTGTATAGATATCCCAAACTTATCACATTTTTAATAAGGGTTTGATATAAAAATGTCGCAATTTTTCAATGCTTTCGATAAAATATCGATATTTTCGATATATTCATACAGAACATAATTTAGTTTATGATAATGCAATACATTCAGAAGGAATTTTTTCAATAATAGGCACTGCCTGGCAAAAACTAATTGTTAATACCGACAAACACATAATTTCTGGCCGTGTAACTGTCGAATCAGTCGATTCCGTCCAAGCAACCGCCTCGGGGCAAGAGGGACTCGGAGCTGGGGATGTTGCAGGAGGGAATTCGAAGTTTTAAATAGCCATTAGCGAAAACGCTTATTAAAAATTTACATTTCATTCCACTTTACAGCTGAGCGAGCCAGTGTTCAGTGCTCAGTTCGGGGAAATTCATTTCCACACCATCACAACATCTAAAATCCAGCGCAAAAGCCCAGCGACCCAACCCCCAGCCCAACCCCACCCCGGCGATGTCCTTCGGCCTGCAGGTCCGCTCCGCCCACTTCCACTTCCTGCCACTGATGGGGTTAAAATTTTCTGTTGTTGGATCTTTAGGTGTTCATGCCAAGTTAATTTAATAATAAAACTGAAATTTAATTCATTTGCGGATAGGCCAGGCCAAGTCCGGTTCTGGTCCTGGGCCAACTCCCAGCAAAACTCCTGAGGGATCAACCCGAGTCCCCATCCTGTACCCAACTCGAACCCAATCTAAATTGGCGCCTCAGCCTCAGCCTCAGCTTCAGCCTCAGCTTCAGCTTCCAGTCTCGTCTCTCCGTCTCGGCGTCTTTTCACTCGTTTTTAATAATATTTTCCAGTTATCTGACCTTTTTCTTCTCGCAAACTGTTGGCCAGTTCCTGGCACTGGCTACATTTTCAATTGCCAGCGGCCAAATGAGAGAAAAGAAAGGGGTTTCATCCTTTGGGAGGCGGAAAACGGAGCCACCTTCAGTAGCACTTTGGGAAAAATTCGAACTTCCGAAATACATACAAAATAGTTTCAGGGATTGGAAACTGACACTAGTTATGTTTTCCAAGCAGAAAAATTGTTTTTAATTAGTTTAAATATTACAAAATTAGTGAAGATTCCCTTTATTGCCTTTATTGGACGTTTTTCATGATAAGAAACTCAATATGATCAGTAAAACCTTAGTTTCTGATGCATTCTTTATACGATTTTTCTATTGTTTAGGCTTACTAGGAAATGTTCCCGAAAACTCGATGGTTTCTCTCAGTGGCGCGCCTTTAATTATGAGTAAAACAAGCGTTTTAAGGGGCCAACAACAACTAACGTGAATATACGCTTATAGCCAAGCACTTAAGAGTGCCTTAAGAGAAACCCAGTACTGGGCGGCCTGTCGTCTTGCATAAATTTTCCGGGCTCGTAGCACTTGCAGCCAAATTGAATTGCGTAAAACTAACCGCCGAATGCGCGCCGCACAATTAAGGTTGAGGTTTTATAGCTGCGCTGTCGATGGGTGAAACCCATTCCACTCAGAAGTTTACCCCACGAAAGCCCCTCCGAGAAACCCCGGAAAACCCCCGGGGATCTGCGGGTGGCAGCTGTCAGTGCGTTAGTCAGTCGCTGTCAGTTCCTCGCTTCGGATTGCTGGCGGGGACACACACAGGGCCCAGGATGTTTCCCATCATACTTCTAAAATACATACTATATATATATATATAGAGTACACCTGTCCTGAGAAGGTGTCGCCACCCGATCAGCCAAATAAGAGAGGGCACAGAACATGCATATTCCGTACAAAATATTACACACAACCGCAGGATGGGATTGGGTTTGGGGTTACATGTGCATGCAATCTGCACCCAAAAATTAATGCCATCTAGAGGCTAAATGGTGAATGGAAGCACCAGATACCTCATAAGATTTTTGAGATATAAGTTAGGGTCTTATGGTCGAATAGATTAAGAAGAAATATATATTTTAACTGTAAGATATGCTACGGTATTGCTTAATCTTGAATGGCAATACAATTTCTACAAGCTTCGGGCAAAAACTATAGTTTTAATATTATTCTCAAGTCTAAGCTTGATACCACGGAGCGGTGCATGGATGGGTTTAAAAAAGCCACACAGCCACTAGCAACAGCTCCAGGACAACGACCAGGACTCAGAGATGGAGAACACGAAGCAGGACACGGAGAAGGAGCTACAGTGGGAGTTGGAGTGTCTGGAAAGCGGCGTCGCAAACGCTTTTTGGCCGCACAACAAAATTTGATTTGTATTTCTGTGGTTTACCTTTGCCCCCGCCACGTTTCCCCACACAAACCAGGAATGGAATGGCCCGAAGGCAGGGGGTAGTGTCAGTGGCACCTGGACTCGGCTGCTATTCCTGTCGTAGTTGCTGAGGTTAAAATGTAAAATGCACAGAATGGATTGTGCGGCTAACCGGAACAATTAAGGAATTTTCCCGGACCCGAGCCCGGACCCGGACCTCTCACGGAGCTGCTGCAGTTACCAAATTACGAATGCCACATGGAACTGAGGCTCCACATCCTTCTCCCGAGACTCTTCTGTCCTCAGAAATGATTAAGTAGATTGCAATGACTAAATTCTGGCCAAGATGACAAGACGATGACACGGCCCAGACCAGAGAAGGCAGCGTTCAGTTCAAGGTAATGAAATGGAAGACAGATACACGGAGAAGCCTAAAATGGTTAAATAATTAGGGAACTATCAGATTATTAAGAGAAAATCGAATATTTTAATTTTCTCTTTAGTCAAGATTAAGTTAGCAAATTAAACAAAAATCCCTGGAGATCATTATGTGTTATGATAACCCCAAGTAAGCCTTATTGTTTTCCGTGTAAGGCGGCTAAGAATATGGCGTGTTGGCTTTTGTTTCTTGGCCAAATATGTCTCGCATACGAAATTTCCATAAGCCTGTCGTAAGCGTCCGGACTCTGCCTTCGACCATTTCATCGATATCAGGAAACTCCGGAGTCCGGAGTCCGGAGTCCGGACTCGGGACACTGGGGCCAACTGCAACATCAAAATCCAAAGAAGGCTCGGGGGGAGGGAGTCCGTAGCCCGGACGGACTTCTACGTGGCCGTCGTGTCGCCGTGTCTACCTCAACGTTGACGTTGGCACGGAAATAATTGAAAATACGTGTTTGGGTTTTTGCGGACAGCGGCATTTGCCTGGCAACAACAAAAACAACAAGGACACGGCCACGGCCAGAGAAAGGACCTTTACTTGGCCACATTTCCAGCTTGACAAATTTCGCTTCAGCCCAGCCCGGGCATAATAAATTTAGTAATTTCTTCAAATGAATTTTGGAAAATCAACAAAATAGCCCGAGCTTTCCAGGGTCTTCGAGGGGTTACCCGCCGAGGGTGGGCTAGTATCGCCATTATCGAAATGAGCCAACAATTTGTGACTGCCAACTAAGACCAGGTTCTTTTACCCGTTCATATACCCTTTACCCACTCACTCCCTTTATTATTCAAACATTTTCCTGGGAAATTGAAACTTTTGATGGAATTGGCGGAGACAATCGATGGCAAATTGGTTTGTGGATGGGTTATTAATGGGTTTTTCGACGGATCAAACAAATGGCATTAATATATTAATGCAAATTAAGCACTCTAGAGCATAAGCTAAATTCGAAATATTTTTTATACAAAGCTGACTAGAGATTTACCCCACTAGCAGCTACAATGGCTCTTAAGCTTTTAAAAACCTCCCACAAAAGTCTCTGGCTTCTTAAATATGAGCCTAGACTTTCGCTTATTATATGTCCAAGTAACACCAGAACTTATAGGATGATTAACCAGTTCTTAAAGAATTTACTTCCCTTTTAAAGGCCTTGGCTTAAAGTCCAAGTCACGGACCTTCGATTGACGACAAAAATTTTAATTACCACAGAGATTCGGAAGATGCAAAAGGGAGGAATGTGTGGAGGGGGAAAACTCTTTTTGGATGGAAATTAGCTGGCAGAGAAAATCAATTAGCTGCCTCCCAGAAAAAAAAGCAAAAAAAAAAAACGGCGAGAAATAAAAATAGCAAAATAAACAAAGGACCTTCGAGAGATGCGAGGGATTTTCCAATGTGAACGAGAATGGGGATGGGGATGGGGATGGGGGACTCTTAAATCAATAAATCATCTGCAAGCAAATTAGTGTGGCCTGGGACGGAACGGGAAAGGGTGGTGGCCTGGAGTGGAGACCGACCATTAGTCTTGCTTGGACACGGCTCGACCCAAGAGTTGTCCTTGCCAGCGTTCCCGCTCGGCGCCCTCAAGGATTTTTTGCTTTCCTTGTGCTCTCTAAAACCACGTGATTGGCTTTTAGAGGATATCCCCGACCAATCGGCCAAATGAAATCCATTATATTCATGCGCAACAAAAGCCGGCAAGGACGGAAGGACGAAGGACCAAGTACTCCGGACTCGGAACTGTGTACTCTGCTCTGGTCTCTGGTCGCCGCTGGTCTCACGACTGCGACGGGGGCGACATAAAAAATTCATTAAAAGTAATAAACTAATTCCATTCGATCCTATTAAAAATCATTTTCGAATTAAGGATATTTGCATATCCTTAATAAAGTTTTACCGGACACAAAAGCCGACTGAGAGTCCTTTGTGACATTTTCAGACAAGTGGATGAGCTGCCGTCGCTGCCGTCGCAGCCGCCGCGCCCCACCTGCCCCGGTGTCCCATCCCTCTCCCTGTGCTCCCTCGGCTCATCATCAGCGCCTTTCGGTGGTTGATGCCTTCGCTGATGAGACCGGCCCGTGCCCGTGCCCACAAGGACGAGCACCAAGGACTCTAGGGCTAAGGGAAAATCTTGTTTTTATTTGTTTGTTTACCGTCCGCAAAATGAACGCTGGCAGGACGGAAGGTCTTTCTATATTTAAATTTTATCACAAGACCCGGGCCCTGATTGCCTTCGGATTTGCTGCTGCTGCTGATGCTGCTGGCCGAGAGAGGACACTTTCGGCCCGGCTCACAGCTGCCAGGACTCATCAATCAGCTGCAGACTAATTACATAATCTCCTCTTGATTATATTGCCGTCGCTTTTGGTGGGCCAAATTGAACTTGTTGAGTGGAGCCTGGCGTAATGTCGCAGGACATCAGCAGCAAGCAGCAGCCGAAAGAGAACCTTTATTTTTTGCGGCTAATCTCGGGCTAAAAAAAATGTTGCGGCCATATAGGACTAACCAGGACATCCTGAGGTTGGATTTGTTTACAGTTTTTAATGGCTAACTAGTGGGAACTTTAAGCTAGCTTTAAACAGTTTAAGGCAATGCCCAGAAATGGGTTTAAAAGTCTTTGGCACTAGGAATAATGAATAAGATATGAAATAAATACATTTATAGCAGATTTTTAAAACTATATAGTAAAATCTAACAAAAACCACAAAGAAAACATATATTAATCGTGTGAGCTTTACTATTTATTAGGCAGAGGTTTTAGATTATAGACCTATTATATAGTAAAATAGACCTAATAATGCTTACTATGCGCACACTAGCGCTGTTGTGGCCAATAGTACTTTATAAAGTAAATAACAGCGGTAAGAATGTAAAAAACACGGCTTTGAGTGCGTATAACAGCCCTAAGAGTGCACATAACAGTGTTTAGAATGATTATCCCACAGCTCACATAGTTCATAAAGAACTTACAGAGCAGAGAACACAGAGAACAGAGAACACCGCTTAGATTGCACATAACAGCACAAAGAGTGCATCTAACAGCGCTTGTTGACCCTAAAGTCCACATAACAGCACTAAGAGTACACATAACAGCGCTAACAGCGCACATAACGGCAAATATCCTACTGATATCTCGTTTAACTATTTAAAAAAAATATATACATTTTTTTTTTAGTTCTATTAATATAAAAATAAAGAACTCTCTCCCGAATTATATTTTTTATATTTCTCACAGCCTTGTTCGGCTTCCTTTTAGGGAAAGCTGACTGGGAAAAGTTGTTGCCGGCGCTGAAAGTTCTGGGCGGGAATCGGGTTATAATGCCTCTGCTGACCTTGATCCGTGGTGTACTTCTCGCAAAAGTTTCTTCTACGGATTTGTTTCTGCTACGCATTTAATGAGCAGCTGCAACAACAACAACAACAGCAGGAACAGGAACAACAACAGCGATAACAACAAAACTTCGCAATGACCTTGACACTGGGTAAAAGTAACTGTAAAAGAAAAATCCCAAAGAACTTTGCGTATGGCGGCAGCGGCAGCGACGGCGGCCAGCAACTAAACTTTAAGGCGTGCCAAAAAAAAATATATAACAAGAACCCCTTCCACGCCCCCTTGGCCGCCTCCTCCCCTAACTTCTGGGGAGACGGAGTGAAAGCGGAAACTTTGTTCTAAAGTTGGGCAAGAAAAAATTAAACTTACGCCAGTTTTAAGCAAAATTTTATACAAAATAACAAAAAGTGCCGGGCGACGTCGCGTCGAGCATTGAACTTTGACCCAAGCAAAGTTACCAGCCGCAAAAAAAAACAAAAACCCGGATCAGGAAGTGCTCGGTTATGACTCATCCAAAATACCCTGGAAATGGGATTTCGGGAAATGATGGATCTCATTCAATTCTTGAGGCAATTTGAGGAATTTTAACTAGAAACAGAAGAACAGAAGAATATCTAGCACTAATAGATTTTGGGAAATGATGGAATCCATTCAATTTTTCAAGCAATTTTTATTAATCTTAACTAAATTTAAGGATAAACAGGAAGAATATCAAGCACTAATAGGAGATTTTGGGAAATGATGGAATCCATTCAAATTTTCAAGCAATTTTTATTAATTTTAACTAGAATTTAAGGATAAACAGGAAGAATATCTAGCACTAATAGAAGAAATCATGGGATCTAGATATTGTTGATGCAATAGGATTTTTTTATATTAAAAGGAAGATAAGTTTACAATAAATTTAAGAGTTAGTTAACCAAATTGAGAAAGAGAAAGCTACTTGGATAAAAATTATGAAATTTAAACCGTAGTATGGTCTAAAGGTCGTACATCTAATTCGAGTCAGAGAAAGGATCTAACTATTATTATATTTGTTAATTATTACACATTATTAATAGCATATATTTATAATTATTATCACTACTATAATTTATTATTAATAGTTTTCGAAGGTATTGCCTTTGTCTGATACACCGCAGGTCATTTCATTAGCACCAAATGAACATCTAACCACCAACAAGCAGCTGCGATAATGTTAAAAGTGAAAGGCTTAAATTGTTCTTGTTCTTTGTTTCTTTCCCGTTCCCATTCCCATTCCCATTTCCCATTCCGCCCGTCAGCTTCTTATCCCACTTCCACGTTCCCTTTCCACCCAAAACTTCCCACGTCGGCGGCGGCAAACTTTGTTTTGAGACAAAAGTTTTGGTCTGGGTCCCGGGAAATCGGGGAATCCCTTCTTTCGCTCGCAGCCGCCCTCCAGCCGCAGTCCATTTCGCAGCGTTCCACGTTCCACGTTCCACGCTCCACTCCATTCCATTTTGTTCCAACAGCTGCTTCGACTTTACCCAAAACCGGCGATCAGCTGATTTCCATTTCGCTCGCTCTTTAAAAACTTAAGCACACTCATTTCCCCATATTATTATTAGGCCGAACCGTCGCCAAAGTTCCCAAACAACAAACTTTTGACAATACCTAATTGCAAACTTTTTGATATCACGGCGGGCGGCGGAGGGTTCGCTTGGCTCGGGGGTATGGTTTGGGGGCTTTAAAGAGTTGCGTGCAGCTTGGCCTATTTTTTATATATTTATTTTTTGTTGTTGTTATTTTGATTCTATGCTTAGCTTAGACGCCGCCGCGAACAACAGGAAAAGCAACAAAAATGATAACATTTAGTGCGTCGCAAAAGTTTCTCCGCACTTTTTGTTTCTTGTTTTTTTTTAACTTTTTTTTTAAACTTCTTCAGCGCCGCCGCCGCCGACGACGACGATGGCGTCGGCAATGGTTTTATAGACCTCAGAAGTTTTGTGTTTATGTTTTTGAAAAGTTGGTTCAATGTGCCTCAAAAACTCCTAAAAGTGGGCGTTCCACCGGTGGAGAAGGGCGTGGCCTGGACCGCCAGAGGAGCTTGCAAAAAATCGATAGAAGTCGACGACTTTTTGGCAAGTGCGTAGGCGGGAAATGCTTGAAAAAGGGCTATGGAAATTTAAGTGATATGAAGAAAGAAGAATGATATAAGAAAATGAAGAAAGTAATTAAGAAATAGATAATGAGCAAATATCTGTTGAAAATACTGCCAAGGATATGCATAATATAATAATAAAAATGCTAGTACTAATTGTTGCTTTGTTAACTGCTTTAAAGAACAGAGTAAATCAGAAATATCCTTTGGAAAGATCCTGTGCAACCCTTCGTTAACGATGTTAGACTAGGTGGCAACCTTAAGCGATAGGTGATCGAAACCAGTGGACAGCCCGACTGCTTCTGTTTTTCTGGCAACCCTATTATATTCGTTTATATCGCTTTCAGGAGGAACCTCCATCAAGACCACTCTAACTGAGGTGCGATTTAAGCCCGCTTGCCGAGTGTGCATTATTGAACAAGTTGGCAAAGTGAATTCCGGCCAAGTTAGTGGCGAAAAGATATTTCGTGTATTCCCAAACTACAGATTCCGTTTCCATTTTACGGCTGATCAATCACTCGATTGCAATTTACCCAAAAAACACGGGGCACCGGCCAAGTGTCGCCATCAAAAATCAAGAAAAATCGCACACATATATGTGTGTACACCCTCCACCACTGGATAACGACATGGAGTCGCCACTTAGCGACTAAAGCCGCTCTATGACAGCCGGTGGCCTGGGCTTATATTTCATTCATGATACGGATACCCATATAGCCCAGAGCCCGGCCACAATTTTCAATAATTTACAAGGCTCTCTGGATTGCACGGCACAGCTCCAAGGGGGACGTCAGCAGTACCAGACTGAGACTGTTAAAAAGAATGACAAATGATCGTGCAAGCATTTGGCAAATCCACGATTTCCATAATGAGGGGCATACGCACACACGCCCGGATAAATATTATGGCATAAAACACTTTGGCGGCGACAAAAACAACGAGACGATGACGATGACGAGAATGAGAACCAGGACGAAAATGAGGACGCCACTTGGCGCATTATTTCATGAGGTCGTTACAGTCAACGCGTCGCGTCCCCGGCTTCCCCAAATTCCCCAAAAAACCTCCAACCCCTAAGACTTCACCCTCACCTCCGCCGAAATGGACTGACTGCAAACATATAAATAACAACAGACGGCCGACTCCGGATGGCAAAGGTAGCGATAGAGCACGGGAAAAAAAAAACAAAAAACTCAGTGTTTAAGACAAAAGTTAAAAGTGATATAAGCTTATAATTGTTGTAAGCAGGGGTGCCACAGAATCAGCTCTAGATTAAATATGAATTAAAAGGTTAAGCAGTTGAGTTCTTTATTACTTTAAGATTACTTTTAGACCGCTTTTAAATCCAAAGCGATTTCTGTGGCATTCCTGATAAGAAAAAGTCTGTAAATATTTCAAATTATTATGCAGTAGCCTTATCTTCAGGACTTGTAACCCCAGGTAAATGTATTTACAAGCCTTAAATATATTTTTATCATTATTATTTGATTTACCCATCTTTGTTTTCAGTGTCCAAGAAGTTGACGCTAGCCAAGAAAGCGAAGCGAACTGCGTAAATAATGCCACCTGTGCTGTGCCCTCGATGTGGATCCGAATGTGAGGCTGGTTTTGCAGCGGTGACGCAGGAGAACAGGAGGAGCCCAAGGAGCAGGAGCAGCGCACACACGCCGCTTGACAAAATTATGACTTCACTTACAAGAAAACATTAAAGTTTAACATTAAATGGCATGTCATTTGGGACGAAACACGGCACACACACACAGGCACATGACTAACGGCATGTCAGGAGCACATGCGAATCCTTGCGGTCGTGTCCTTGTGTGTGCCTTAAATGGCTTTGCTTCACATCATCAAATTTGACTAAATTGCATTTTGAGCTGTTTTTTGGCTGTGTTCGAACTGCGATCGAGAACTATGCTGGGTAGGGGAAATTGCCTTTATTCCTGCAGCTGACAGTCGGGGACACTTATATGAAGGCAGAACTGTACAGTGAACACCGTTTCCGGCAGGGAAAATGGTTCCGCAGCAGGATTTACTTATGGATGTTAATAGATAATAAGTACAAGTAAGAGTTATTAACCAAAGGTATAATTATTATAAAGACTAAAATGTAAACATTTTCAATAATGTTAGATTTTTATATTAAATGTATTTGAATTACAGCATAACTAAGGTTATCAGTTTGCCATATATGCCAGATAGCTAATGAAACTTTCCGCTCATGGTTCTATCCTATGATTGATGCCAGTTCAATCAGATTGCCATTCAGTGCTGGGGCGAAACTTATCTAATTATGAGCAATGTGTGTGTCTCTCATTGTATATATCTGCAGAGCTACATATTATAAACGGCGCTCTTGTTGTTGCCGTTGTTGCATTAATTGTTTTATGCATGGCAAAACGCCATAAGGTCATAAATACAATAAGTCAGCCAAGGGAAGATATACGGCCGCGGAGGGTTAACGGGGTGGCAGGCAGCGACATCGGCTATGAAGGCTCTGTGAAGGCAAGGCGCTCATTAGGATAATTGCAGGCAATTAACTAAATTGCCGCCGCATTTGTCGCTGCGAGGAGCAGCTCGCAGCTCGCGAGGATTGGGACTGCGATTGGGATTTTGGAACTAAAAGCTGCCGAGGACGGGCGACACTTGGCGCTTACACAAATTATGGCTCATAACTCGCGCATGGGTAGTGTGACGAAGCGACCCATTCCAGCCAAAAAGAAGAATACAAGTGAGAAAGCTGGAGAGGAAAGTGCTCGACTGTGAGGTACCCGGTACCCAAAGCCTTCTGGACTTAAAAGATGAATCACTTGTCTAATTGTACTCTAATTTCTGGAGTAAGGGTTTTGAAAACTATAATCTACCCTGGCGGAATGCACAAGAATGTGTTGCTAGGCATATGCTACTAGAATTAGAAGTGATACTATTTTTGGGTCTTAGCATATTTCATTCCCTACTGTTGACACCAGATTTAAAATATATTAGTATTATAAAACATAATATATATAAATCACAACATAAATATCATTATAGTTAGAATTAAACCCGGTCTGAAATTGGCTTCGCCCGATAAAGCACCGGGTATTCAAGCACACAGTTTCTGGGGCTTCCCTCAACCAGAGACATTTTGCAGGCGCTTTAGTGCGTTTTAATTAGCTGCCATCAATGGCAGCTGAGAGTTTGCTCCCAAAAAAGGCAACGGTGAAGATATAGAGAGGCGGCACGTTCCGCCGACGACGACCGCCGACCCGTCCGTGATTAGATGACCGCTGAATTGGTAATCAATGCCGCTACCGCTCGACGGGCTTAATAAAAGCGTACGTGACGCTCGGCGTTAAGACTTTTCGCACACTTTTGGCCTCCGCCCCCAAAATACACGGTGGAAAAATAGGTAAGTACATAGGCAGGAAAGAAGAAGTCTAACCAGATATATGTATATTATTTAAAACAAAATACGGAATATTTTTAGTATAAATAAAAATAGTTTTGTTGGAAGTTCTGATCGACAATAATTAGCTGTTGAAAAATGTTGTTTCTAAATACTATCTAGTTTGCTCGATTGTTTTTTTGCAGTGCTATTGGACGTGTCTGGTAATGAAATCATTTCCCTTTGCTCTTTTCAACTTTTCACCAGGATTTTCAGCAGCGTTCGAGGACCAATACCACTCCCAATCCCAATGCCAAAGAGATACCAGTTAGCAGGCACCAGTTACCGGCCAGTAGTTCCTGGTCGGAGTCGCACCTTGGGCTTCTTTTGGGTGCATGATCGCATTAAGCCCAGTTCGTGCCGCCTGCTCCGTGTGTTTTTGTGTGTTCGTGCTCCACTTGCCGGCGATTGCCAGCGGAATGTTAAATTAGTCTTATTCCAGCTTCGAAAGACATTCCTCATCCCCAACCCAAAGCCCACTATCCATTACTACAACCCTCCCAGGAAAAAAGGGAGGAAATGTTACCTATAAGTCAATAAACCCAACAATTGTTTCATTTTTCTAATCATTTTACTCGGATATTTTTACAAACAATCTAAAATATAAAGTCCTAGAGCGGATGGTTCTAAATCACTTGAAATTGTGTCCAAAAGTATGCTACAAAATATGTTTAACAACAAATTAGCTTTGGGTTGCTTTTTAATTGATTTTAAAGCCACAGAAATCACTGTAAATGGAAGGGAAGTTACCTACTCTTTTTTCTACATTTCTTTTGGTAGCTCTGATGAATATTTAATACAATATACTCAAACTAATAAACAATTTCCTTTTCTTAAAGAACCTTGTCAATATTAAACATAATTCAAGCCCTCTTATTAGTTAAGACCTTCTGAAAACAGAAATACCATGGCAAAAAGCTAATTAAATCATAAACTATAAACTATTCATATTCTTAATAGAGACCCGAGACCAAGACCGAGACCGAGAGAGAGAGACTGAAAGCCTTGTCACAAATTCGTGTTCAAACCCGGAAAAGTTGGCCAAACTTTGATTAAAATAAAATGCCATGTGCCATGGCGCAATGTTTTATGTTTAATTTAATTATAAGCATTATTTTTTTGCTGTTGTTTCTCTGTTCTGGCAACAAATCAACTAAATGGATGTGAAAACAAAAATGTGTGTGGGCGGCAGCGGCAGCGGTGGCGCAGGCAGCTTAAGCTTTCCAAAGCGGAATCGATTTATCTGTTCTATTGGAGCGCCGCCGAATGGAAGGATATATAGTTTAGGGAGGGATATAAGGGGGTGAGGGTGAGCACTCCCGGAGGATTCCACACACGTCAGCAGAAGGACACCCCCTCCTAGGAGGGGCTCCTATGTGGCACACGCGTGAGTTCTGTGAGTTGCGAGCTGTACATAAGGACGAAGCTCACTGCTGCCGCTGCTGTTGCTGTGGGTGGAGCCTCCGAGTGGCCAGGATATATGTGTATATATATATATATATATATATGGGTTCTCCTCCTGCGGCACTTTGTGTGGGTGTCGCATGTGTGTGGGTGTCGCAGGGATGTGTCCAATCAGAAGCCAGACACACACAAGTCGGGACTCTGCAGCTGCCTTTCTCTCTCTCTCTCACACTCTCTCGTTCAGCCGCAGGATGTGTTTGTGTGAATGACAACACAAAAAAAAGGAACAAAAATTAAACCAGTGGAAAAAAAAAATAAAAACGAAGCCAGGCAAGAAGAAGGTAGTGTGGGGTCAAAAAAAAATAAATAAAAAATAGAGAGAGCGAGAAAAAGAAAGCAAGGAAAGGAGAAGCGAACGAACGGGAACCCAGTCAGCTAGAAATCAACAAAAGCCTGTCAGGACAATGGGGGCGAGGGGCAACACTGGATTCTGCGGATTCTGGGAATTCTGGGGATCCTGGCAACAACAAAATGCAAAAGAAACGAAACGGAGAGCTGAAATATTGTTAAGCAGCTGGAAAAACCAACAAGCGAATGTGGATAACACTGATGGCGATGCAGCTCAAGTGGCAAAAAATGGAAATGGAAATGCGAAATGCAGCCGGATGACTCCCACATCCACATCGAAGGTGGAATGGACCCATCCAGCATGTCTGGCAACTTCAGCTCCTGGCAAAACTTGTAATGATTGGGCGCCTCGCCATCGGATATATTAGGGTGTATCCCCGGCTAAAAAATCACTCAACTGAATACTTGTAAAGCCCACATTGCCACGTCAATTGATTTAGGCGGCCAAAAAGCAGTTCTTTGTTTGGGAAAACCGAGACAAGCCTAAAGTTAGTACCATGTGTGTACTCATTAGTAATTATAAATAAAGAAAGCTATATTGGTATCCTTTATAGAATTGGAAGGCGAAGCAGATACAATAGATATACAAGGTAATTCCTGTCATTACTAGTGCCTTTACATTATTGTGAACAATATTCTATGTATAAATAAACATAAAGAAAACAAAGTTTTCGAACGAGTTTACAAGTTCAATAGAAATGTATTAAAAAACTCAATAGAAAACTAGAGTATTATTTAATTTAATTAATTGGCCTATCTAGTTTAATTTTGTTACCCTTAAAAAGCTTGTCAAGAAGGGCTTAGTTAATGAGCCACCTTTATTAAATATATTTATATATATATGTATTTATTTTTAATATAAGTAAAATATAATAAAATGTAAATTTATAGCCCCTTTGCAATAATTATTCTCATTATTACCCTTTACCCTAGTTTCTGTACATCTGCAATGCCCTTTTATACAAAATCAAAGCGAGTTTATGAGCAAACACAAGTACCTAATGCAGTAGTCCCATTCAAGGACATCATTAAGCGCAGGACATCGCTTAGCGTCCGCCTACATTGAAAATAATCTCACCTTCGAGCTGTCCGAATGGCTAATGGCTCTGAGGAATCCCAAGGATTCACGCTTTGGTTAAGCTCTCTCCCCCAAAGTCCTCGCAGGACTGCCAGGACTTCGCACGCACACACACACACAAATTGCGATAACAAGAGCGTGCGAATTTTTGAAGGTGTCTGCGACTTTTTTTTATAGCTCATTGTAGGGTGTACTTATATGGGGTATATTGGTTGCCAAGTGAAGTGTGTTAAGCCAACAAAAATGAAGCTTAAAATCGACTAATGAATATTTAAATAAATATGATAAATAAAAGATTAGAGCAAATGAATACCTCAACTTGTACATATGTATAAAATATATTAATAAAAAGTATTTTTCAATAATATATTTAATATAAAACAGACAAATATCCCCCACCCTTGATCTCTTTTAAGTTTGTAATATAATAAAAATATCGTCTCTACCTAAACTACCTACCTAAGGTAGGGTATCCAGATGTCGTTATCCTAGCTTGCAAAGCCGTGCCATTATTTTTCTCTCGCCGCCTTCGCACTTCCATCTGCAGTGAAGGGTGCGAACTTTGTCACTCCGTTAACGTCAAGGCCATGAATACATCAGCGCTCCCACTTGCCAACCACCGCTCCATTGCGATTCCAATTGGAGCCTGGGCCTGCGAGTTGGAGTCTGCAATTGGGAGTTGGGATTGTGGGTTGGGAGTCCCAAAGGCTGGGGGTTTTTTGGGGCCTGTGCGGATTGCACAAATGCCATGTCTCCATGTTTACCATCATTTGAACCCGAAAAATATTTCACACCTTTGCGCACACACGTGCAAGTTACAGAGGCTTCGTACGCAGGGTTTGAACAGGGGGAGAGTTTAAGCAAAATTCGAAATTGCAATTATTTACATTATTATATTGCAATTAAAGTTTATTTAATTTAAGCAATTATTCCGATTAAACGACTGATCCTAGGAAGGCACAATGATCCCTCAGGACTAAAATTGTGATTCAAATACAATTTATTTAAGTGATTTTGGCTATATCTAAAATATTTAGCTCCTATTTTTGTAGCCCCAAGATACGCCCCTGGTTACACGTATATTTATATATAAATATATGTAGACATATATAGATATATGGGGATTGCTCGTTTGGCTGTCACTTTGCGCTGGCACTTTGCAGTTCGCAGCGTTCGTTGAAATTCATTATGGCAAAGGCAGCGACGTGAAGCGGTTGTCAGCCGAAAACGGAAGAGGCCTTCAACGGGACGGAGGACAAAAGGCGGCGTGACAAACGTAACGTAACGTAACGGAAGACAACAGGGACGAACAGAAGGCTGGAGAGATGGACGGACCCGTGCGACTGAGGCAGACATGCGGATATAAAGGAGCGGAAAGGACACGGGACCGCTGTCCCCAGCGCTGTCTTTGCATCGCCCGATTAAGGCTGTATGACACTAGGCACATAATTACAGCGAAACTCGAACTATCGATAAAAATTATTAAGATTAAAATGTAAAGATAAAGAGTGCATACATATATAAATATTGTTTGAACTAATTAGCGCTTGTGAATAGCTAGCGAAACTCAAGCAAGTAAGATAATATTAATTGTAAGAGGAACTTGGTTAAGTTTTAGATTTACTAATAGTATATAGAGTATTTCAAGCTCCGTGTCATACAGACATAGCAACAGCTATGCAGCTCTCTTTTCGGAGAGCGGCTCCATATCTAAATGTCGTCGACAGGCCATTTTCTATAACTTATCTGATTTTAATTGCTTCAAACATGTGCGTGCCACATCATTGTCCTTTTCCCCTCGCATCTTCACTATCTAGGATGTAGCGTGTGTGTATGTGTGTAGCATCCTTTTTGGCGCTGTCAACATTATTTCACGTTGAGGACCAGACCAAGTGAATCGCAGGAATAGGAACAGGAGCAGGAGCTGGGAAATAGTCGCCAAACGCTCACGTCGTCACTCCAGACAAGTTGATGACCTCCAACTCCAGCTCCAGCCCCGGATCCACTCCAATCCCCGAACTACCTCCCACCAAAGGACCAGGGACCACACTCCACACTTCCTCCCGGCGCTTTGTCCTCTCCTCCGGAGAAGTCTCTCATGTGAGCTTGTTTATCTCGCCAGCTCTCTAGCTGCTGGCTTCTTTTTATGAGCTTTGTCGGGACTTTGATGTTAATTACCCTGTAACAACGACGACGTCTTCCTCTGTCCGCCCATCCCATCGAGTCCCACTCCCAGTTCGCTTTGGTAAACAAAACAGCAGCTATTTTTCTATATATATATATACAGAGAGAGAGAGAGATACATATAGATGGAGTGTGTGCAGCTCGGTGGCCGAGATTATCTCCAAGGACCTATAAATCCAGTCATTAAAGTCAAAGTCACAAGACGCTGCTGCCTTATCAGCTGCAGGGGAAAATTCGAGGGTAACTCCCGCGCCCCTCGGCCTGGCCTTCTTTGGTTTTATAATAAAATTAAGTAAAATTCTCTAGCCACCACACACACACACGCGGGCGAGAGAGAGGACTTTAGGAATGAAATCTCCTTTGTGGCAGTCCTTGGCTGGCTGTCGCAGCCCTCGATAAAGTCTGCCATATGCTCGCACCTGTCCTGGACTCCTGCCGAGTCCTCCTCGGCTTAAAGTCAAATATTGAACTTGTACTGGAGGAGCTGCCTTCAATGAACTTGGCCAAAATGGCTTTATTAACCAATCATCTTGGCGGGACTTTACAGCAGAAATCTATATATGAGGATACTTGAGACTCCCATCTTGTAATGGGGTGAAGCTGTTTAATTAATTAAATTTGTGAGCCTTTAAGTGCGTTATTAAATGTATTCATTGACTTCTTATGAATAATAGTGGTTAAAGAACCTTAAAATAGTATATTTGTATAGTTGAAACCAGAAAAAATGCTCTCAAGGTAAATCTTTATATATTGAAACCCAAGATTATTAAAATACAAGTATTTAACATCTTTAAGGGCCCGCCTTCAGCTGTCTTAGGAAAGTTCTGGCTTTTCCCCCCAGAGAAATGTGTGTGCTTGCTCATAAAGTGTCCGTGAAATCTTGTTACAATCTCAGCGTTAAATCTTGGCCAAAATTTGTTGACTGCCTCGGGCCGGCCTATGCCCATACTTCACCCACTTTACTCCACTCCACTCGGGAGGCCACTTAACCCACTGTAGTTGAACCACCCCCGGCTATCTGGACTCTATTAAAAATGCTTACAAATGCGCTTAGCAGCCCAAATAAATCTCCATATGTAAGATGACAGCTCGGGCTGGTGTGGGACTTCCAATTCCGATTCTGAGCAGATCTGGCTGTCACTTAAAAGCCATAAATAACTCATGCCCCGCTACTCATTTCGATTGCTGTCGATAGCTATCGCTTGGCAAGAGCTTTGCGAGCCCAGCGAGATATGCCCTGATTTTGTTTGGTCAACGGCAGCGGCAGCGGCAGCTGACGCCACTCACATGGCATTCCAAGTGGGAATGGGAAAGGGAGTGGAGTCCAGGCTCTCAAGACACATCTGTTTCCGGAGGACCTTTGTTTTAAAATCGTTCAGGGGATTTCTTGGAAAGGTGGTATATTTCTTAAAGATTTATTTCTTCTGCATTGCATATTGATCTTCTATTCTCCCACAGACTATGCATAGTCTGCATAGAAATCTAGAAAATCTAATAATAAAATTACCCAGAAAAGCTTTCATTATAAATAAAATTCATATTCATACACCAACGCCATTTTTGTAGTTTAAAAAAAAAGCATTGCCTACTTTTTGACAGTCGAAGTAGAGACTTCAAAACGCCTCCGATTTTAGAGGGGTTTTCTGTTTATTTTGCTTAATTTTCCACTGTGTGTGTGGTGCCGTCACAGTCGAGTAACTGGGCTACCGGCTTTTTAAGTGGTTTTTTAGCTGCTGCGTGACTTTAATGCCGGATGGGCGGGCGAAATTAACTTGGTTAGTGGGTATGGATAAAGTGGGATATGGTGGGATATGCGAGGAATGGAATGGCGTTGCAGCAGTTGTGATTTCACTAATTTGTCGACGAGTTGACTGTCAAATTGGATGCCATGTGTGGGTGTCATTAATGTCAACCAACCCCCGAAGACCCGGCAGAGTCGGCAGAGCCGGCAGACAGACGCAGACAGAGAGACGACTCATTAATGCCACTCATCAAAACTATAACGAATGTTGAAGGGTCCACCACCGGATTCCGGGAGCTCTAGCACTGGCTCCCCTTCTCCGACTCCGACTCCGCAGCACACTCCCCTGTTTGGGATGGCGCGAGCGAGAGACACATGAATATCCTGACACTATAAATTTGGGTTAGGTTACCCCGGCCCAAGATACAGGACACACAAACAGAGACACAGACGGCGGGCAAAATGTGTTTTTGTCCTGATGACGCTGCTGATGGCATTTGTCGCCGTTCTCTCTGGCCATTTCCATTGCCATTGCCACGTCCTCGTCCTCGTCCTTTTCCCCTGTCACATATATATAGGCATTCTGCTATTTTCGCGTAAATTGCTGCTAATTTTGTTTATCGCAGGACAATTATCCAAGCGAACGAACTGACAAATGAGCCGCACACTTGCCATCGCCCTTCCTTTCCAAAAACAAACCCAAAAGGACATGTGTTTGTGTCTTTGTGTATGTGTAGAGTCCTTTGTTTCGGCTCAAGGTGTTGTTGGAGCCATCCATTGGGCTAGGCATCAGGCGATTTAGATTGAACTTAAGTCAGTTATTAAGAGGTCAGAATAAAATATAGAAAAAACTGTAGGACTATCGAAAAGGTAAGTAAAACAGAATAAATATTGTGTTGCCTAATTTTAGGCTCTTAAAATACACTTTTAAAATCTTCAGAGATATAAAATCTTGCATAAAATCAAGGGTAAGTTCCATAAACTACTGAAATTTCAGACATATTCCCCTCAGATATATATTACAATTGTGGAGACATAAACTGACATTCCAACAATGGACTTTCCCCACCTACTCCTTCGTTATTTTTTTCGCATCGCTACCAGCCGTTTAACACTAACTAAGCCGCTTACTTTGCCGACGACTTCTAAATACAACAAAAGGAAAGGAAGGCGGCCCGAAAAAATAAAAAGAAAACGATGAAACGAGGAAAATAATGCGCGCTGTCCCTGGGAAAAAAACGGACTGAGGAAAATGGGAAACAGAGAAGGCCTGTGGGTGGCGGGTGGTGGCTTGGTGACTCTTGGTCGTTTGGTGGTTGCACGGGGCGGCGCGCCGGCCAAGTTAAGAAATCAAACAGCTGACATAAATAACATTTTAATTTAAATACGGTGCAGGACACAACAATATTTTTTCGCCGTTAAGGTAAGCAGAAGGTACAACAATAACAACGAAGGACAGCGGGCCACCAAAAAAAAAAAAAAAGTACAGGAAAAAAAAGAAAATACATATTTAAACAGGATCTCCTCCTCGCCTGAGAAGCAAACAAAATTAAACAGGCGAGGGTGTTGTGTGTGGGCCCAAGTAGCCGGGGGAAGACGCCGCCAACAACAGTGGGGAAGTAAATTTTATTTTAAAATAAATTTATCGCCTTATCCGTTGTCCACGGCAGCCGCGGCAGGAACAGCTCTCCAGCTGCAGCAGCTCCGGCAGCAGGAGCAGCTCCAGCGACTTTCATATCCTCACAGAGGGTATTATGATTCCGAGCGCACAGATTACAACTAAATTCAATTTATAGACTTTAAGTACTCGAAAAGTATATTGAGTAAACAGACAAATACGTTTTATACTTTGTTAGTTAATCATAAACTGGGCCTAGCTGACAAGTTTTAGCTATCAAAAACGATCTTGTACCTTCATATAATATATATTTTAAATTCCTTTACCTAAAAGTGAACCTTTGTTCAAATATTTAAATGCAAAAGCGTCTATAGATTTCATATTTTAAACTATTTTTAATTTCCCACAAATTTATTACATAAAGGATTTATATAAAACGTAATTAGACAGATAAAAATCAAATTCCCTCTATTGTATACACTTCTAATATTTCCAAACAATTTAATACCTAAGAAATAGTATTATTTATTGTTTATAAAGGGCATTCAAGTCTTCGGTTCAAAGCCATCCACACTTTTTTCTATATTTTCCGTTGTGTGTTTGCTCCTTTTTGGTTTCAGCTGCAATGCTCCATAGCGGCAATTGCCGGACAGCCAAGGAACACATGAGACTGGGAATGGGAATGGGAAATGGGAGTTGGAGAAGTGGCAGTGGAAGCGCCACCCGCTGGCAGCTGGACAAGGACGAAGACTCTGACACCGGCACACGGATGCGGACGCGGACGCGGATGCCAGTGCAGAGTCCCAGCACGAGAGCTTCATTTGAACGAAATGAAATCATAATGAGATTTTTGCGTTCGTTTTTTGTCGCCGCAGAGGAGCGAGGGCAGCTCAAGCTCATGGCCATGGGAATGGGAATGGGATTGGGATTGGAAATGGTAATGGGATGGTCGGACGCCGTGCGACGGAGTCAACCTACGGAAGCAGCAATTGCCATTGCCATTGCCATTGCCATGGCGCGTAATGACAAAAATTCATAATTGGATAAAGAAGCGGACGTGTGCTGGGTGTCCCATCCATAGAGTACCAGGTCCCAGATTGAAAATCAACAGCTTTTAAAGGCGGCCAGCTCCAAGCATTAGCATTCCCTAATAGCTAATCGAATTGCTCAAAGATTGATTACAAGAAAAATTAAGGAAACTACATAATATCGAGGAAATAAAGAGAGTGGGATATTATATTATATTTGTTCACTCTTTATACTTTAAGATTAAATCCAGGGAATTTTAGATAACTTATTGTGCAGTTTTTGCCATTAAATTGAAGAACCTTCTAAGCTTGGGCAGGTAAGCAACTTGCGCAGAATCACAAGGATCACTTTAGATAGCGACAATTCGCCGTTCTCCTTGCGAATATCTGGATTGTTCCTGAAAACTGTATTATCAAATATAGTATTTCCCAATGACACAAGCAATAAAAATTGAGAAACTTCTTCGAGGAACTTCTTCTTAGGAACGAGAGCGAGTGCTTGGTAGTTATCGAAATATCCAGTTTTAGGGATGGGCAGCCATCGATATCAAGTTACTGTGTTTAAAGCATAAACATGTGGAGTCATTGTTTTTTATCACTGACTAATTTTACTTTAACTCAACCCAATTGATCCTCAATTATTAATTACTAATTGATATTATTAAATGATGAAAATTGCCTTATACATAAATAGATTAGATTAAGTACAACAGAAAGCAGGCTAAATGTGATGGCGAATCCAGACCGAATTGCGGCTAATAAACCACAATTTAATGGCATTCCCGGCCATTTGTGTGTCCCAGTCTCCTTCAGGACAGACTTGCTCCCCTTTTCGCCGTATCAAAAATGTGCGGGGGCCTTATGGCAATTGTGCACTTGATTGTTAGCGGCTTGTTGGGCAGCCAACAGGGCGGATCATCCCAGGCCCAGGCCCAGGACCAGGACTAGGCAACCCGCAATCCGCATACCGACTGCCATATGGCTAACCATATCCTTGTTGCTCCTGCTCCTGGCCATTGTTGTTGTTATTGTTGTTAATGCAAATGCCAGGCATTCGGATGCACTGGCGCGTAATCCGCAGCCGGCAATCGAGAGAGCAGCGAGAGGAGCGACTTGAGAATGCACTTGACTCGAAATGAAAGAATCTGAAAAGAGCACACAGCCCGGAACAAACACAAAACCCGAAGGTGGGTCACGCCCTCCAACAACCAGCAGAAAAAGAAGAAAAAAAAAGCAAGAAAAAACAACAGAACAAGAACCAATTGCGAAACAACCAAACAACCGCAATGAAAATCACCACACAAAAGCAATACAAGAACTTGGCTTCTATTGTTTTTCCAAGAGATGTGCCCGCTCTCCTTGCCATAATTCCTAGCATTATGTTGTCAAGATATTTCTTATTATCAAGTCGATTTGAAATCACTTAAAAATCAATTATTACAGGAAACTAATTAATTTGTATACAAACTTCTAACCTCATTTAGATCTAAATCTATATAGAACATTCTGAATATATGTAAACTGGGCTTTAAATTAATTTAAATTGCGTCTTAAAAAGTGTACACATTCAAATAAGTAAGTAAAAGAATCACTCGACCCATCACTATCAACAGGCGAGTCGATCTAGTCATGTTCGTCTGTCCGTTTCTTAGAAACCAACTCTCTTATTTTAAGAGATATTTGGGTGAAACTTTCCACATATACTTCCTTCCACTTTTGGAAGTAGTTAAGTCGAAACAGCCCGGATCGGACGACTAATCCATATAGCTATCACAGGAACAATCGAAAAATTAAATTAATAAAACACATAAATAAATATTTAGAAATCGGAAGACTGTATCTTATAGGTTGGCTCCCTGCAAAGGGTTATTTTACGAAAACGTAAACAGATTTCAAGAAACTCTTTAATTTCCGCGTTGCCTTCTGTTTTTAGATTTCAGTCTTAATGTGTGCTGCATTCGATGTATATTAAATCGTGCTGAATAACTGAATTTGGCACTGCCTTTCGCCTGTCTGCTGTCAGGGGTAATTGTATTAACTACAGATGTACCCCGAACATCCATATATGGGTGCGATCGAGTGGGAGCCGGGCGCCAGGAGCAGCATCAGCTGCCACAACTAATTAGCTGGGGGCCCACATGCATAGGCAAACTGCGTTAATGGAGTGCGTAATGGGTTAATTTTGGCCCAGCAATTCCGCCTTTTCCCCTCCATTCAGTCTCTACCCCTCCCGCTGGCCGACGTCTGTCAATGTTTGCACTTTTGTTTAGCAAGGACAGGCAGTGGGCGGCGGTTGCTAATGGGTGGTGGCTGCCTGGCTGCCTGGCTGCGTGGAAACGTGTCGACGTCACAGTCAGCCTAAGCTAAAGCCAATGTCGGATTCAGAATTCAGATTCAGCAGCCAAAGTCACCGCCGCTGCGCTCTGACGACAAGTTAATCACATCGTGTCCAATCAGGCGAGCTAATCCCTCTGACAGGCATCGACACTACCTCATCCCCAGGCTCACTCATCCTTCCGAATCTGATGCTGCGCTTGGCTCCTTATTTTGATATTTTGCCGAGGATTCACTGGAAACAGTTTCGGGAAGAGTCCCATGAATTTGGCATGCAGCTTGGCCTTTAATTGTAGACCTAGAGGTATTTCTGGAGACTGTTATATAACTATATATGACTATATATATATAGACATAGGTACTGTGAATAAATTTAGACAGATGTAGTTTCATAAAAAGCGCTTATTGGGATCAAGTAAGTGAAAAAGTGATTCAACTCAGTGTAGGTTTATGTGATTATAACACAAAACACCACAACTACTTGATATCGATGGTGGCCCATCCCCAAAACTCGATACTTCGCATACTACTCGTTAGTTCAAAGCACTCGCTCATTTCTAATTTACGAGCACTTTGATCTAAGCAAAAAATGGCAAAATTAATCAAACTTGTGTCATCGCAAGATGAGATATTCGAGGTGCTTCCGGAATTATTAAAGTGCTCAGGTATAATTTCTACCTTTTTGAAGGAGGATGGCTACAACGAGGAGGCTTTACCGCTGCCAAAAGTGAGCTCCTCCATTCTCCGGAAGGTTCTCTCATGGGCCAAGTATCACCGAGACGACCCGCAGCCGAAAGAAGACGGCGTTGCTGGGCAACCCAAGGATATCACGCCCTGGGACGCCGATTTTATCAAGGTGGACAAGGACACGCTGATCGACCTGGTAGCAGCGGCCGACTACTTGGACATACCGGGCCTATGGAACCTCAGTAGCCAGGCGATGGCCAAAATTCCCAAAGACAAGAGCAAGCAGGATTAGCTCAGTGATTCAAAAAACAATATGTAATACCGGAAAATGAGATATAAAGTGAACCAGACTCCAGATATAAACACAGTCTACTTTGAAGACTTTCCTCCCTGAAAGCGTATTCAAAGTTCTGCCTCTGGTTGCCAGCAAAGTTTCCCTGGGCTCTGATTATTATTACTATTATGGATGTAAAACCTCGCAACATCTGCTGCATATCAATTTGTGGCCTCCAGCTCCGAACGCTTAACCTGATCCATGTCAGGTCGCCAGGACCTAAGCCCACACACAGTCACAGCCCGCCTCCCGCTGGCCAAAGTTCTTTCCTTTTTTTTTTTGGGTTATTGGACTTAGGCGGCTAAGCCCGTTCCGGACATTGGCAATTTGCATTTCTCGATTCAACATCATCGAAATTTCCTAGTGGCCAATTATCGCTTAAGCTCTGCTCCAGTTTGCTCTTACTGTTCTTTTTTTGTTGTTGGAGGCTTTAAAGTTTAGATGGGACACGGGAATCTCGGAACTCCGTCTCCGGTCCCGGCCGCTGAGCCAGTTTAAAAATTCGTTTAAATTCCATTGCCGAAAGTGGCCTGTCCCTTGTTTGGAGAAGTCAAAAGCAAAGTGAAGAAAATAAAGGCTGGGAAAATATGCAGCAACCGCGAAATTGAAATTTTGGCTTCGCCTGCCGCGGCGGCTTCTTTGCATTGTTGCTGGGAAAATTGGCGGGGGATTGGCTATGGGATTCAAGTTGGAGGACAAGGGATGGATGGCTCAATGGCTCACCACCTGATCCTAAGTAAATACAAGGGACACCGACGAGATATCCATGCATGTGACTGACTGACTGACTCTGACTGGCTATATATTTATATTTATATTCCCTTTTTCGCGTTCGTTCGCTTTTCTTTTTAATTAAATGAAACCAGAGGAATTGACCCAAAACGTAGAATAAATAAATATTTAAGGGCGGCCCGGAATGGGCTGCTCCTCGTCCTCCCATCGGCTGTTCCAGCCATGCTGGCCGCTTGTTGTTTTCGTTAATAATTATTTCACTTTTTTGGCCAAAGGAGGTGGAAAGAATTCAAAAGATGCCGCATAGCCATTGTTTACTGTAGAAACAAACCGAAACACGGCCAAAAACAATACGAAGCAACCCAGGGAAAGGGGAAAAATGGGGAGCGAAAAAATAAAACAACAATAAATATTTCACCTTCAATAAATCATTTTCCATTTTTGCTCTTGGCCAGCAGCAAATCCCCTTTACACCTTTGCCCAAAAAAAAAATCAAGAAAAAAGGGTTTGTCAACCCCAAGAGAGCTTTCCCCTTTTTCGGTGGCCTTAAAACTCGGAAAATTTAAATCGAAAATATGGTTAAATAGAAACAAAAAAAAAACCTTAATATTTCAGGGGATTTGCCCTAAAACTCAGATAATCAGGAGAGGCACAAAAACGTATTTAAATTAGAAAATAGTTTAGGTATACAATATTAAATTATAATTTTTTTTATATTATTCAATACTTTTTTTTAATAGTATGAGAAAAATATAAAAAATAAATCTCGAAATAAATATAAGTTATAATAAAAAACTATAAGTTACTAGAATTCCCAACTGCCAAGGCGCAACCAAATTGAATTTTGAGCTTGATGACAGCTATTTGCTACGTCTTGTACCAATTATCTGGCATAGTTCATCTAGCTAGTGAAAAGTATCCACATTTGGATGAAACATGTGTATTTTACTGTTAAACCCCTAAAATTCTCAACTGATTCTGACAAACAGATACCGATGACAACCCGAACCGACAACCGAATTTCTTGTATATTTCATTTACGAAATTTATACACAAAAGAAGATGGTAGAAATTATTAAATTATTGAAATCTATAAACCAGCCACAATTCACAACTGGATTTTTAGGATACTGATGAACCCATTATCTTGTATACTTCGTTTACTAAATATAACCAGTGTCGGATGGAAGAGGTGAATGGAGTTCTTGGGTCAAATGGAGACAACCCTCCCATCCTGGCATATATGCACCATATATATATACAAACATATATAGTACTTGGTAATACATATCAATTTGGCCTGGACATCAGAGGAGTTTGCTGGGCTTGTTTGTTTGTTTACCGACTGATAAATTGGCACTCAAGTGGATTAAAATTGTTTGCAGCTAAATAAATTTGTGTGGCCTCCGCCTCCGCCTCGGACGACATTTGTCAGGCAGAAAAAGCTGGAGGTCGGGATGTGGATGCAGTGCCCGTTCAAAAGGTAACTCCAAGAGCCAGGTTATGAAAAAGGAGCTGCTGCGCTCGTTCCCCTTCGAAGGAAAAGTTATGATGCCATGCCAGGCTCGATTACAAAATATCCCAATTTTTTTAATATCCTCCTTTGCTGCTCATCAGCAGCTCGCTCTCCACTACTACTCGTGGCAACTTCAAAGGGCCTTCCTTATTAGCTCGACGACGGCATTTTTGGGCATGCAAAGGCATTTTTTAAGAGCCGCTGCCGTCTCTCACATCGCATTTCAGCTCGGGTCATCATCTCCCCGGCCAACAACGTTTAACGTTTTCATTCTGTTTTACAACTTTCAAGTTTCTTTTTTGTTGTGGGTTTCGTTTTGTTTTGCTTTTGGTTTTCGTTTTCATTTCATTATTTCTTTTTTTTTGCTTGACTCACCGAAAATATTTCTCATGCATACTTAAAATTGTTAAATTAACATCACTATCGATGCTACCGCTTTTTACACGTTCTGTGCGGGAACCTTGGGCCCGATCCAACCAGCCTCAGCCAGTCGCCATCACAATCCTAAGCCTAACCGCCCCGAGAATAGCCAAGGCCAATGGCTACCCATATTTCGATCCAGTTCGGCTGGATATCCACCACATCTGCGTTTAAATAATCGCTTGATATATTGTAGTAGTAGCGCTCAAGATCTCGCGACTCGATTTAATGCGCCTTGCCATAGACGGTAGCAAATTAAAATATTTACACGCGCACACTGTGCTCAAATAAATTAAAAGTAACTGCGATAAATAATAGAGAGACCTGAACAACAAAAAATTTGAAAATGCCTTAAAACTATTTTATTTCCCATTATTTTGTAGTAAAAATCCCTTTATCTCCCCCTCCCTGAGGTTTAAGCTTGATTTCAATATAAATCAGGGGTTTCCTTACAGAGAATATATAAAAATATCATAAGTCTAGAATTCGATTAACAGGGTTCGAAAAATTTAGAAAAATTCACCTACATTATTATTTTTTGGTATATTTTGTAGGGCACCTGTGTTATTCCGCTCTAGTTGAGAATTTTATCATGATGACAGTATAAAATGGATATTTCTGTATGTATAGTATACAATAAATTTCTTTAGAGTATTTCCCATTATTAAAGGGTATGTTTAGAAAGTTTTAACCCATATTATATGATAAGTTAAGCAATAAATAAATAAAAATAGTGTATAAATATCAGAAATCACTTACCCCTTCCAAAATATATATATTAATTGTGCAGAAACAGTTAAAATGGGTATGCATTACTTCCGTACTTAATGGCAAACACCTGGGCAAAACTATAAGCTGTCAGTCCTGCAAAAAAGTACATAATTAATACATTATGGCCAGGTGATATCATCGACCGCCCGCTGGGCGTAGACAAAATGCATGATAATCAATTAAAATACTATACATAATTGTCTTAATGGCACTCCTGAAACCACGGTGTTCAACCCGATCTTTTCGCCGAATTTGCGGAGTGTTCCAAAACGAAACTTAAACATGAGAGACTGATGTCGATGCTTAATGGCGAGACGGTGATGCTGACTGCGATGACAAGTGCCAAAAACAGAAAAAAAAGACGATCGATACGTATAAAGTGCGCCGTCACATACTCTTTAGGTTGGAATTCTGCAATTAAAGAGCGTTTTAACTTGATAATTCTATAAAAATGTTAAGTTCAGAGCATCTTTTGCCCTGGGGTCTGGGTTCTTAATGATACTTTACGTTTTATGCTTATGTATTTCTTCTTAAGGTAAGAAATATATGTTATTGCATGCAAATATACTTATTAGTATTTAAAAAATATAATATAAATATAATCCTTAGATTACTAATATTAATTTAATCATTAAAACAATTTATTTGAATAGTTCTAGGTAATTTCATAACTAATATAAATGATATACGTTAAAAGCGACATCAATACGCCACAAAACCAGCATTAAAAAATGCGAATAATTTAAATAAAAGGCTAAAATCTATTTATCCTGTAATACCTGTTCTAGGCCTAGAATCCCCCCACTTAGTTCATTAAAGTACTTTGTATCATATCGAGTGTAAGAGCCAACCGATTCCCACATTTTAAGTACCCAATCAAGCGTGTATGGAAATATAAGCAGAATTAATGAGCTAAGAGACGGGACCAGAGCGAAAAAATTCGGTAAACAAGTTCGCTGCAGGTCGGCCGTTAATGATGTGTTGTAATATTAAAACTATGAGCGCTGTGTAGCCGCGAAGTCAGTCTGAAGCCGGACTTCAAGCGCGGATACACAATGACAAGTGACTGGCTCTGGCTCTGCCTCTGCCTGGTGGTGCTCCTTATCCGCTCGAGCGATGGACGCAACTCGCAGAGCCTGCACGTGCGTCTATCCCACGGCGGGTGGCTGATCGGACGCCATCTCACCACCCACAAGGGGCGGCATATGCGAGCCTTCATGGGCGTGCCATATGCGGAGCCACCTCTGGGTGAACTTCGTTTCCGACCACCGGTGGCGGCGGCCTCCTGGCAGGGCGAGCGTCTGGCGGTGAAGGATGCGCCCATCTGCCTGCAACGCGATCCCTTCCGCCGCGACATGATCATCGAGGGTAGCGAGGACTGTCTGTATCTGAATGTCTATACACCGGAAACGCCGCGAGTGAATGGCTCGCTGCCCGTGATGGTGTGGTTCCACGGCGGCGGCTGGCAGTGTGGCTCCGGTGTTAGCAGCTTCTACGGCCCCGACTTCCTGCTGGACCACGACATCGTACTCATTTCGGCCAACTTTCGACTGGGCCCGCTGGGTTTCCTCAGCACCGAGACCCTGGAATGTCCTGGTAACAATGGACTCAAGGATCAGCTAGAGGTGCTACGCTGGGTTCGTTCAAACGTCGAATCCTTTGGCGGCGATCCCAACAGTGTCACCGTGTTTGGGGAGAGTGCTGGCGGTGCGAGTGTCACATACCACATGCTGTCGCCCAAGTCCCGCGGCTTGCTCCATCGCGGCATCGCCCAGTCTGGCACCTACTTCAATCCCTGGGCTCAGCCCGCCCACAAGGGTGTGGCAGCCGGACGGGCAGTCAAGCTGGCGAAGCTAGTGGGTTGTGGCTCCTCCTCCGAATGGCCCGAAAGGCTAAGTTGCCTGCGCCAAAAGCCAGCTGATGACATCGTGGCCTCCTTATATGACATGTTTGTGAGTTTTTCTACATTCTGCCTAATAATAGCCTTAAGGATCGCAAGATAACCTTTAAACACTCGTTCCGATTCATTTAAACAAATATTTTCTGAATTAGATTCCAGTATTTCTTTAGTTCCTTAAAAAAGGTTGCAATTCCTAAAGAAAAAAGTCTCTTAATATCTAAAATATTAATTTTAAGTTTAAAATATGCTTTTAAAATATGTCTATAAGAAAACCTAGACCCAAAACCAAGTCTTATTGTTACATAGTCGTAGAAAGGGCCATAAAGACGTTAAATCAGACCAAAAGACGTACAATGAAGTTGCTTTCACATGGAAACTAGACTTATTTGAAAGATCATTGTTAAACTTAGCAAAAACATAAAAGATTACCAATCAAAATGGTATTATTTAGACAATAAATAGAGTACAATACCCCGAGGTCGTGGAATCGAAAGGGAATAAATTAAGAGTAACAAATAGTATTCAAAACGCAAATCTCTAACCTCTTTTTTGATGTGCTTGTGCGGCAGGTCTGGGACTTTGATCCAATGATACCGTTTCCGCCAGTCATTGAGCCGGAGCATGATGACGCCTTCCTTACCGTGCCACCGCGCCAGGCCCCACAGCCACATGGACTGGAGCTGCCCTTGATGATGGGCGCCACCGCCGAGGAGGGTCTCCTGAAGACCGCCGCTTTGCTCAATCTCCCACATCTGATGGCCGAGTTTAAGTCGCAGTTTGGTCGGGTGCTGCCTGTGGTTCTCAATTACGATCATCATGAGGAATCGGTGCAGCGAAGGATTACGCAGCGCATCGAGAGCTTCTACTTCAGGCAGGGTCACGACTACGACAAGGATAATCACCAGAACCTGACCGATGTGAGTTGACCTCAAAAGTAGACAATAATTGTATGCTTTAAATTTAAATATGATACAAAAATGAGGTATTTTAGAACTTGCCTTCTTTACTTTTCCTTAAATTGTTGTTTATTATCATTGCTAGGTGCAAGTTCTTTTTGATTTAAATAGTATAAATCTGTATCTCTCTACGGCAGACATATGCAAATTTCAATTAATTAAGCTATAATATAGCATTGCACAATCTAAAACTTGTGTAAATGCGTAAAAAACTAATACTCGCGCTGGCAGCAAGAATTGCCAATAAGCAATGACATTTAATCTGTCGAACTTACATCAGCAGTTGGCTAATTAATTAGCAGATAATCAAGAATGTCAGCATGATAATTAAGTGAAGGCTGCGTTATAATATTTTTAATGTATCAGCGTTCTAATACTTTTCTGAATACTTATGTGAAGTAGTAGGAGTACTTACGACAGTTGGCCGCCATAATAACTGCATAACTGCATAACTGCATAACTGCTTTTACAGCTTATCTCGGACGGTTGGTTTGTGGCCGGCATCGATGAGTACATGCGCCTTCGCTTAAACCAGAAGGAGGGCACCGTCGTGGCGCCGACATATGTTTACCTGTTCGATCACAAGGGCGCCGCCAGCTTCTCGGAGATCTTCAAGGGCGAACGGAACGAGTTTTACGGTGCCTGTCATGCGGAGGAGCTGCAGTATCTGTTCCCTATCGGCCGGGAGCTATTCGTAAGTGCAGTGCCCACGCGCCAGGACCTGGAGCTGCGCGAGCTGATGCTCCATCTCTGGGTTAGCTTCGCACGCACCGGGTGAGTTGTTCCCCTTCGGCTTGGGCTTTCTTCATCAAATTTAAATGTACGCAAATTTGCAGAAATCCGAATCCCAAGAACGTCAGTTCCAGCTTGCCCACGTGGCCACCTGCGTCCCGTTATCCGGTGGAGTACGCCCGCCTTGGCACGAAAATCGACGAGGAAGCGTCGCTTTTCCGTCTTGAAAATAAATTAATGCAGCAGCGCGTCGACTTTTGGAGCGAATTGCAAGCGCACTTACCCGCCAGTCACGTGCACAACGAGCTGTAGTCCAACGAATCTATGTTCTAATGTATTATTTTTCAGTTTTCTTCATTACATCGGTGCTTGGGAGTCCACCTTAAAAAGAAAATCACTATTGCATTTTTTACCGCGCAAAAAGAAAATCCGATCAGAACATAACGGGGCTTTGTGGTTGCCGGACTAGCCGAATAAGCTTTCGGTCTGCCAGATCCCTTGAAAATATTGAGTTGGCGTATTGACTCTTTAGCTATTACTAGCTATTTTTATGGGCTTTATGGCGAAGTACCTGGGAACCCATATAACAGAGATAAAATGCAATACGGATATAATACGAAAAAGAAATAGGAATAAGTTATAAGTAAGCATAGAGATAAATAATTACGACTTTTTTTTGTAGTATATTAAGCTTTTTCTATCAGAACTTATTTTTATATTAAAACCTGGTTTCACATTGACAAGCCAATTAGAACTATTGTTTAATGGTATTTTCATAATAAATGTGTACCACCAACATAACTCGATTTTTAGCTTGTTCCATTTAACTGAATTTAGCTAATTTCTTCGATCTGGCCACCTTACAATCGGGACAGTGTTGCCACGTGACTCGATCATGTTATTTCTAAACAAATCAATAAGAAAGGAGGGCAATAAGACCTCCCGTCTATATATAGAAGCACGGAGAAGCAAAAAATACAAAAGTTGGAAATTTGCTAATAAGCGCATTTATTGTTGGCAAAATTCAAGTTATTTTGTGTGGCCACTGTGAAAATAACCAGTAAAAAACCGTCAAATTCAAAATAAGGAAAACGCGAACGAACAGGCCTATCGATAGTCGGCGCCGTCCAGCTGATGCGTGTTTATTTATGGCATGGCCAAAAAATATTCCTATCAGCCGAGGAAATACCCCTAGCATTTGAATTTCGTTAGATTAGTCATGTACGTCGTAGGCCAAAGTCTTTGCCGCGGTTATCTGTATCTCTATAAGTGATTGCGCCGCAGTGATTGGATTCATTTCCTCCCCAGAAACCACGCGCTCCCGTCGTCGGCTCCCCCGCAAATTTTTTCTAATTTCTCAGTTCCTAATACGGTTCGATAACGAATTGCACAAATAAACAAACAACAACGAGCACGGGTTAATGGATTTTCTGTTTACGCCCGAATCGGTTCGAGAGTGATAAGCAAGCAGCAGAATCTCGGTGAATCTCAAAGTTTTCTAAACAGTATTGCCGTGCCCCCCCATTTAAAGGCCAGTCATGTCCACGAACGGATCGGCAGCGGCAGCAAAGCCCATTGACATAACCGTCCGTCTGCCCCACGAGCGGCTTACCTCGCTGGACAAGAGCATGCCGCCGGCATCGCCCACGTTGCCCAGTCCCACGATTCGGCGAAACAAGAGCGATGGCAAGCTGATGGCCCAGGATGTGAAGGAGGCGCGGGTGAAGGTCATCTACACGGGCGGCACCATCGGAATGGTGCGGAACGATCGGAATGGTAAGGGGTTAACGTACTGCCCGATTTACGACCACTTTCTCTATGTCCAGTTAGCGCTACCACTTAACCCTTAACTCAATAACATCTAAAATAATTCTCGTTTTTCAAATTGAATCATCCTATTTTTAATATTAACATTGTATAAAATTAGTTTAAAATACAAAGCCTTAGCTAATTATATATATTTATAATTATTTAATTTAATTACACATTTCTTTATTATTATCACAATTATAATTAACACACTGACCAAAATAAAATGACTGCACCTTATATAGAGTACAAATCAATATTTAAGATTAGTTTTAGTCAGGAATATATGTACATGAGAAAAAACCTAATCTTAAATATTGATTTGTACTCTATATAAGGTCATTTTGTTTTTGTCAGTGTGCTAATTAGAACTGTGATGCCAAGAGGCAAACATTGAACTCAAGAATCTCAAGAGGAATAATGACGCAAGAATAAGAGGCATTCGGTAATAATGGGATAGTTTTGTGTACTTTTAATGAACTAACTCAGTTCAATGTGGTATATAATAAATAAAATATATATATATTATTTTTTATTTATATTAATAACATGTATTATATATATGTTCAGAGAAATACTTTATATTAAAATTTCAAACTTAAGCTGTACTTCGCCAAGGTATTTTAATCTTAACCATTTATGTTTCATATTTATCAAAAGATTTTTTTAATTAAGTTTTTTGTATCTAACTCCAAAAATATACCTCGATAAAGGAAGCGTGAAATGGCGTGAAATTGATTGAAAACGGAATGACATTCCATATTCATATCTATATATATACATATATGTGAATATGCTAAAATCTTTATACATATATGTATGTATTTATTGAAGTACTAAAAGCACATATAATAGTTTATCTATGTTGATTTCCAGTACTTTAGGCGGGAATATTTACTATTTAAATTATTATTTTTATTTTACCCTACAAACCTTTAATTTATGTTAATCTTTTCAGTGCTGGCACCAATTCCCAATGCCCTGGTTCGTAGCATTCGCAGCTATCCGAATATCCATGATGAGGGGTACGCGTTGCGGCGCTTTGGAGCATCGGCATCGATGGCGCCCTTGGTTCTGCCCTTTGTCCAGGGCGTGGACCGTAGGATTCTCTACCAGATCACGGAGTACACACCGCTGCTGGACAGCAGCAATATGACGATGAATGACTGGGCGCGGATTGCCAGCGATATACAGGTGCGTTACTCTATAAGAGAATCCTCAAAGAAACCCATAAATATTCAAATGTTTCCCCTTTATTGCAGCAATCCTACGAGTTCTTCGATGGATTCGTGGTTCTCCATGGCACCGATACGCTGTCCTACACAGCCTCGGCCCTGTCCTTCATGCTGGAAAATCTCGGCAAGACTGTGATTATTACAGGATCCCAAATCCCCATCTTTGAGACACGCACCGATGGCAAGGATAACTTTACATCAGCCCTGATAATAGCCGGCAACTATGTGATCCCCGAGGTGTGCATCTTCTTTGGCCACAAGCTGATGCGTGGCAATCGGACGGTGAAGGTCAGTTCCAATGCCCTGGATGCCTTCGATTCACCGAATGTTCCACCGCTGGCAAGGATTGGCATCGATGTGAATGTAGACTATCGCATGATCTTCCGGCCGTGCAGCATAGAGCGGTTTTGCGTTCATCTGAAGCTCGACGAGAACGTGGGTCTGCTTCGCATATTCCCAAGCATTTCGCTGGCCACCTTCCGAGCTTTCCTGGCGCCGCCACTCAAGGGAGTGGTTCTGCAATCATTTGGCTCCGGCAATATCCCATCGAACCGAAAGGATCTGATTGATGAATTGCGGGCGGCCGACGAGCGTGGCGTAATCATTATCAATTGTACTCAATGCCCGAATGGCTCTGTGGCGGAGATCTACGATACTGGCAAGGTCCTGTGCGATGTGGGCGTGATTCCCGGCTACGATATGACGCCAGAGGCGGCGCTATCGAAGCTGGCCTACGTCATTGGCAAGGACGAATGGTCGCTGGAAGTCAAGAAGCAGGTGAGCTTCCTTTAATAATATTATTTCAATGTTTCCACTGGAACTAAGCTTCTTATTTATCTTTCAGATGATGCAGTCCAACCTAAGGGGCGAACTGACCTCAGTAACGGCGCCGAAAATGGAGGACTATGATTTGGTAGACGCCGTGGCCCGTTCCCTTCACTTATCCTCACCCCAGGAGCTGGACCAACTGGGGGCCACTCTCTTTCCGGCTATGATCAATGCCGCTGTGGAGGAGGGCGATCTGAAGAAGATCAATAACCTGAAGGCATATGGCGCCGACTTGTCTGGCACGAATCATGACCAGCGTACGGCCCTGCACCTGGCGTGCCAGCTGGGCAACGTGGAGATAGTCAAGTACCTGCTCCACAACGGTGTGTCGGTGCATGCCCGCGACCGCTACGACCGCACACCGCTCCTAGAGGCCGTGTCCACCGATAGCCACCAAATCATACAGCTGCTGATCAACTGCGGTGCCCATTTGACGGGATCTTCGCGAGCCGTGGGCGAGCAGCTGTGTGCGGCAGCTGCTCGGGGATCCTTGGTGCGAATAAAGTCGTATCAATATGCCGGAGCCGATCTCGCCCAGGCCGATCCCTCGGGCCGGACAGCCTTGCATGTGGCTGCGCTGCACGGATTCCCGGAGGTGGTGGAATATGTCCTCCCGTATTTCGAGAATCCCCAGGAGAAGGACATGCTGGGCCTGAGCGCCTTGGATTATGCGGAGCGCGGTGGACATGCAGCGGTCATGGAGGTGCTAAAAGCCAAGGAATCACAAGCTGTTTAACATAAAAATCTCCTCTTTCAATTCGAAAAAAAAGTCACAAATTCCATTTAATATTTGGAATTTATCCTGCAATTTTTAAAATCAAAGGTTTCTACTTACATATATATGTTTTTTGTATCCCCCAGCAGTGACCACCTAAGAGTCGCATCTAGTATGCTGGTTCCTCATACATACGTACATATATAAATTATTGTACATTAATTTTAACTGTAGTTTTAAAATTGTTAATGCATTTAACTCAGGCCCATGTTGAATTTTATGATAATATATTGTATTACTCAGATTAATTAATTTATGTACTTGTATATTGAACCGTGTGACCTTTACTTAAATAATATAAAAATAAATAAAATGTTTGTATTACAAATTATAAAGGATATTATAAAATAACAATAACAAATGTACATATTTGGCAAGGTTTGATCTTAAAAATTTTTTCCCTTACTAGATGCAGGGAAAATTAGTGTCTAATATGAAAATGAAATTAATTTAAATTGTATTATTAATCGTAGCTATTTTATCTTAAAATATCAATATTTGTGACATTTTTATAACATTTTCAAATCCAAAAATTAAAAGTAGGTCAGGTTAGCCAGTGTTGGGCAACGCAAAGGTGGCATATATTGCCCAGTGCTGTGGCCGGTGGTCTTCCTCTTCCCAGCAGCTGCCATTCACCCGGCAGCGTCTACCGTTCAGTAGTAGTTGCGCAGCCCTGGTTTCGATTTGTTTTTACGCCTGGGCCCAGAGGCATTAATTAGAATTGGTAAATATATTCGGGATCGCCGCGTGTCAAGGGAGAACAGCGATAAGAACCGAAACGATCCGATCGAGTTGTCTGTGATTACCCCGTTCGAATGCCACACACAGCTGGGGAAAGCAGCCAGAAGGAAAAACAGCACACGCACGCATGCACACACACACGCGCACGCACGACACGTACACGTATACAAACAGAAGCAGGCTCACGCACACCAGCGCCCAGAGGAGGTGCACACGTCAGTGCCACGAATTCCTAAAAAACAAAAAAGAAAAACACAGTCCGGACTCCCTGGCAAAACTGGGCCGCCGGAGGAGATCTTGAAGACGATTACGAAGCCCCGATGGTAAACAAGTGCCCCTGTGCTCCTCTCGTTGCAGTCAATGTCGATAGCTAGCGCTGCGCAGCCCCCGAAAGCCACACGACATTGGATATATCATCATCGTTCCGCGACCAGATAGCCAGTGCTCCTCCACATTTATATTTATATTCCCTCGCCCCCGTTCGCGTTTTGTTTTTAGTTTTAGTTTCCTTTTTTTCGTCTTTTTTGTTTGTTAATTTCGCACGGTAAACCCTAGTTAGAAACTTGTATAAAAATTAAGTAATCATTTGGAACGACGATGGCGGAGGACTCATCATCATCTGCCACGGAAGCGGCGGCTGCTTTGGAAAGTTACTATGACTTCTCCGTCGTTCAGGTGAGTTTCTTACACCTACCAGCCCTCTGGATGCGATTATAATTCCATATTCTGGGCACTTTTTGCAGCCGCACGACCACGAATACGACGGCGAGGCGGATATACGCTTAACGGGCAGCTCCAGTGACCTGTCCACGTTACAGGTGAGTCCATGTCCAGGCCACGAAGAGCTTCAAGAGCGGAAAACATAGAGCAAGCTTAGGATCACAAAAACAAAAAATTGTCGGCTAAGGATTACTAAAGCAAAACCTACAAAAGTCTGTGCGTAGATCTTTCGATTTTCGTTTTTCTTTGTCTAGATGCCATGATTTTTTTGTTATAGGGCTCTTATTTGAAAAATTATTGACCATCCTTGTTTAGATTAATTTTAGAACCGTAAGTTATAAAAATAGTGTTGTTATTATAGATAATAGCTTAGCAAATTCGAGTTAAGAATAGTTCTTTGTCATATTTTTATAAGATTCTCTTCCAAGAGATGTTTCGGATGTTGTCTAGCATTTTCATCAGCAGCTAATGATGGCGGTAAGCTTAAGTTTGCAGTCAAGGATTACAGATTACCTCTACCTCTATTTCTATGTACATTATTTCTACTAAGATCTATCCTAGATTAAGGCTATAATATGTTTCTTCTTATATTCCAATCCCTTTTGCAGAATATATCCGCCAGCACGACGAGGGGCAACGAAGGCCCCATGGGCAAGGGCCGCCTGGACAGCCTCAAGGAGAACATGTACAAGCAGCAGGTGAGAGAGCGCTCTAAGCATTCCATCCGCCTAAAACCTAACCCTGACCTGATCTTCTCTCTTTCAGGAACGCCTAACTGCCTTAAAAGAGCGCGCGCGAAGATCACAGGACGGGCAGCGCAAGTCCAGCATGAGTGACTCCGTGGAGTCGCTGAAGGCGCTGGGACAGAAGCTCACCGTACTCAAGTCGCGCGCCAACGACGCCTCCACACCTTTGGCCACGCCTACCAAGGACTTTGGGTCGCCGGATGTGTCACTGTTCCAGACCAGCGGCAACGAGAAGCTCCTCATGCTGACACAGCGAACGGAGCAGAACCGAGCCCTTCTGGAGCAGCGCAAGCGGGACATGGCTAAGTCCTTGTTGTCGGTGAAGACATTGGGCATTGGCCAACGGACCTCTATTGGCACTGGCTCCGAACTGGGCTCCGGCTCCTCGATGACGGATTTGAGGCAGGCGGCGGCCTTGTCTGCCGCCAATCCGCCCGTTTCCCGGCACCGTTCCGCATTGGACTTGGAGGCCCAGGGACAGGAGGCAGCGCTGGACGAGAACCGTGTTAAGATGCTCAAGAGCCGCATGAAGCTAACCGAGCTGAAGCAGAGCCGGCAAGAGCAGGAGCTGCAGGAACAGCGCACGGAGCTCGCCCGCCGCGCCAATCTCATCGAGCAACTGGAGCTGTCCGGCGCGGAACTGCAGCGCACGCTTACCCAGCGCAATGAGGAGCTGGAGCAGCTGCGTCTCAGCCAGCGAGAGCGAGAGGAGACGGTGACGGTGGAGACCGAGACGAGACGGGAGGACAGCCTGCATGAGCAGGAGAACTCTCGGCTGCAGGGAGAGGTATTAACGCTTAGAGAACGACTGGCAGAGCTGGAGAATATCAACGATCTGCTGGAAACGACCCGCGGCGAGCTCCAGGACGAGCTGAGCACGGCTCGCGAGCGGGAAAGGGAGAGAGAGCTGGCTGCCAGCAAACCGCAGGCCGAAGCGGAGGCATCCACCACCACCGATGCCCAGGTGAGCGTGGAGCTGGCCAAGCAGCTGCAAGAGCTCAGCCATCAACAGGCCGAGCTGCAGGCCATCAACGAGGAGCTGCGCAAGGCGGCAGCCGCCCAAAAGAAGCTCCAAGTCACCGATGCCAGCGTATCGGAGCGTCTCGAGGAACTGGAGACCACCATAGCATACCAATCTTCGCAACTGGAAGAGCAGAAGTCCGCCATGGCCGCCCAGAGCGAGGAGCTGGCCGAAAAGACCACGGAACTCAATGTGCTCAATGTTAATCTCCGCCTTCTCGAGGAGAAGCTGGCCCAGAGCAGTCGCAGCAAGCCGCTGTTCCTCGACGATCCCCTGGAGGACAGTGAGGGCAGCACCAAGAAGCTGCAGGAGGAGCTGCAGCAGCTGAAGCAAAAGCTCGACGACTCCAACAAGGCCAACATCAAGCTGAAGCTCAAGTGCAAGCAGGCGGAGAAGCAGCTGCAGAAGCTGCAGTCCCAAGATGGCCAGCAGCAGCTGGCGACGCTGGCAGCGGAGAACGAGGAGCTGCAGCAGCGGATCACGGTGCTGGAGGATGAGAAGGGCCAGTGGCAGCTGGCCAACATGGAGCAGTCCCAGCAGGAGGATGAGCAACAGCAACAGCCGGAGCAGGAGCAGGAGCAGTCCCAACAGCCCGAGTCGCCGAATCTCTCGCAGCTAGAAGCCATCCGCCTGCTGGAAGAGCAGAAACTGGAGCTGCAGCAGGCCCTAGAAGCGCTGCAGCAGGGCCATGAGTCCGCACGCGTTGAGTCCGAGCTGAGCGAGGCGCAGCTGGAGGAGCAGTTGACGCACCGCGTCCAGCAACTGGAGCAGGAGGCCCAGGAGCAGCGCCAGCAGCTGGAGACGCTGCAAACCGAAAAGGAAACGCTGGACAAGAAGCTGTCCCACTACATCAACGAGAACATGGAGCTGCTGGACAAGCTGGAAAAGCTCAGCTCGTCCAGTTCGGCGGAGTCCATCGAGATCGTGGAGCGCCAGCAGCTCGAGTGCTACGCTCAAAGGCGTCCCGCCAGCGAGGGCGATGCCCAGGAGCAGAAGCAGCAGCAGCAGCAGGATCCACCCGTGCCCAGTCATGTCAGCGAGCTCACACAGACGGACCAGGACGCATCCGGCGACAGCGAGAGCCTCTCGCTACTGAGAGAACGTCTGGAGCTGTTCACGCAGGAGCGGGGCGAGGTGCTGGACAAACTGGAGCAGCTGTCGGCGGAGAATGCCCAGCTGCAGGTCCGACTGGAGGAGAGCTCTAGCTCGCTGCAGCTGTTGCAGCGGGAGAGGGAGCGCGAGAAGGACCTACTCTCCTCCACCTCGACGTCGTCGAATCTTTCGCAGGAGCTCAGCTCTATGCAGCGCTCCTCGGAGGTGGTGGCCACCCTGGACGCCGGTGACGGCGGCCCCGCCCTCTTCGACAAGTGCGAGAAGTCGCTGAGCAAGCTCAACTCGGAGCTGGAGGCCTATCGCCGGGCCAACGACCGCCAGGCCAAGTTTAATGTGTCCAAGAAACTGGCCAAGGAGGCCAAGAACTGTCACACGCAGCTCAGCGAGCTGCTGCACAAGGTGAAGGAGGCCAGCACGGCGGTGGAGACGGTGACTGTGGTGGAGACAGTCGTGGCTGTGACAGCTCCCAATGGCAAGGCTCTGGCCGAGTACGAGCAGCTGACCGCCCAGAATGCGGAGCTTAAGGCGGAGATCTCCCGCCTGCGCCGCGAATTGGATGAGTTGCAGGAGAGAGATCTCGATGGAGGCGACCGAGAGTCACTGCTGCCACTGGCCGCCATAGCCGCGGGCCCGGAGGAGACGCTGGCGCGGCAGCAGCAAGAGGAAGAGTTCCTGCAGCTGCAGTCCCTGCTGGAGGACGCACGCAACGTCCAGGCGGAGCAGCGTCAGCAGATCGACGAGCAGTTGGAGCAGATCCGGGAATTGCGCCAAACCGAAGCCGATCACCTGCAACTGATGGCCCGGCAGAGCGCGGAGATCACGCAGCACCAGCTGCAGGCCGAGCAGTTCGATCAGCTGCTGAATGCCAAGGAGATGGGCCACGAGAAGCAGCTGGAGCAGCAGACCCGCGTGCGCCGCGAGCTGGAGGCGCGCGGCGAGTCGCTCGAGGGGGAGCTGAGCATCCTGCAGGCTCTGGTCGCGGAGCAGAAGCAGCAGCTCATCGAGAACCTGAGCGAGAGCGAGCACACCCTAAACCTCAAGATGCTGGAGCTGCAGTCTGCCCAGGAGGAGCTGCGCGAGCTGAAGAGCAAGGAGGAGGATCCAGAGCAGCTGAGAGAGGCCCTGCGGATCAGCAAGAGTCTGGCCGCCCAGCAGGTCAGCGAATTGGGCACCCGCCAGGAGACTATCGATGCCTTGAACCAGCAAATCCAGGAGCTTTACCAGGGACTGGAACAAGCGCGCCAGGAGGAGCAGCTCAAGACCCGCGAGCTGCGCGAGAAACTCAAGAAGTACGCCCTCAATCTCAAGAAGCGCGGCCAGGAGAACACGGAACTGGAGCAAAAGGTCCAGGAGCTAACAGCCCAGCTCCAGGAACTGCAGGCCCAGCACAACGAAGAGGCGGAGCAGCAGGCCAAGGAGCCCCTTGTGGACACCCAGCAAGTGGAGCAACGGCAGCAACAGGTCAGCAAGCTAAGCGAGGAGCTCAAGGCCAAGATCCACGTGAATCTGGAGAGCCGTGATGCCCTGCGCCAGCTCAAGCAGCAGCTGCAAGACCAGGAGCAACTGACCGAGCAGCGCGACGCCGAGCTCCAGGCAGCCAGCCTCGAAAACAAGGAGCTGCGACGCGAGCGGCAGGAAGCCGAGCAGGAGGTATTCCAGCACGGACAGGAGAGCTCGAGGCGAGAGCAGGAGAACGCCAAGTTGAAGCAGGAGGTGTCCAAGCTCTCTCAAGAAGTCGCCAGCCTGCAACAGCAGTTATCCGAGCAGCAGCCCGCCCTGGAGGAGCTGCGTCGCCAGCTGGAATCCAAGTCCACCAAATTCGACAAGTCCAAGGAGTTGATCAAGCATCGCAATGCCACCATACAGTCGCTGCAGCGGGATCTCCAGCAGCTGCGTCAGAGCCAACCCAACCAGCCGGGCCAGGCCAGCGAGGAGGAGAGGGAAAGGTTGCGCCAGCAATTGGAACAGCTTCGCGTGGAGAAGGATGCCGAGGTACCCAGCATATCGGACTATTTGGCTTACAAGTCCTTCATATTATTTGTATTTATATTCCTGTCTAGATTGCTGGCCTCCGGCAAGAGATCGCCCAACTGGAAGATCAAAAAGTCAGCGGGGCTGGCGATGAAGTCATCACCAAGACCAAGGTCCAGACATTGGACGCGGCACCTATGCCAGCACAATCGGTGAGCTAATAATTATTATTAATCACCTCGAAGAAGCAAATGCGTAGATTTGTTTATGCAAAAGTAGGGGAATGATTTTGTAATAACTATTTTATGAACTCCGTTTTAGCTGCTAGAGTCGGAAGCTCTACTTCGGGCCGCCGAGGAGGAGCAACAGCATTTGCGTGTCCAGCTGACGGCAGCCCAGGAACAGCACTCCCTCCTGGCCCAGCAGTATGCCCGCGACAAGGCCAACTTCGAGATGACTATCGCCCGGCTGAACACGATTCACGAGGGCATTCAGGCCAAGCTGCAGGAGGATGCCTCGTACATAGAGTCGCTGGAGGCGCAGAACTCCGAGCTGCAGGTGAGGAGTGCTGCTCTCGAAGAGCAGGCCGCCAGTCAAGCCAACCAACAAGCGGAGGCCGAGGATCACACGCATATACTGGAACAGCAGCTGAAGGAGCAGCGCGAGCAGGAGCAGCAGCAGCTTCAGTTGGACCAGGAACTGCAGCAGCGTCTGCAAGAGCTCACCGAAAGGGAAGAGGCGCAGAAGCGCCAGCTGGAGCTGGTCAGCGGCGAGGCCGAGGAGTCCCGAGAGCAACTGCGACGACTGCGAGTGGACTATGAATCGCTGCTAGGCAAGCATGCCCAGCTGACGGCCACCGCTCAGGCAGAGCGGGAGCAGCTGAACAGCCACAGCCAGGAGGAGCTGGCCGATCTGCACCAGCAGCTGGCTGCCAAGGAAGCGGACCTGCAACGCCAGCGCCAGGTTTACGACGCCAAGCTGGCCGCCAAGGCTACGGAGCTGGATGAGCTGGAGTGCGACCTCAACGGCCATGTGGAGCGAGCGGCTACGGAGACGCGCGATCTGGTCCAGCAATTGGAGCGGGCCCAGGAACAAATTGGCCAGCGGTCGGACGAGCTGCAGCGCCTTAACGACGAGTTCCAGGAGGTGGAGCGCGAGAGGTCAACGCTCAGCCGCGAGGTGACGCTGTTGCGACTGCAGCAGGACAGTGCCGAGCAGGATGTGCTGGAGCTGCAGGAGTTGCGCATGCAGGCCATCCAGGACAAGACCGAAATGGACAACCTGCGCACCCAGATCGACGCGCTGTGCGCCAATCATAGCCAGGAGCTGCAGGCGCTCCAGCAGCAGATAGCCGAGCTGGATACCTTGGGGCAGAACCAAACGGACGATCAGGTCTACATCGAGACGGAGAACAAGCGGCTGACGGAGCAGCTGAGCGAGCTGCAGGCCCAACTGGCCAGGCAGCACCAGCAACAGCAACAGCACCAGCAGCTGCCTGCTCCTGTATCGCAGCCCCATCCTCATGCTCATCCAGCTCCGGCATCCCTCTTCTTCGGGGGAGACGCCTTGGCTGCTCCCTCGCCCTTCGACGAGATTGTGCAGCCACTAAGGGTGGCCAGTCAGACGTCGGCACCGCCTCCACCTCCGCCTGCCATTGATGCGCCTCCTACCATCGAGGATCTGCAGCGGAATGTCTCCGACTTGGAGAAGCATGCCCAGGATCTGGAGACGAAGCTGTTGGCGCGGAATCAGAGCTTGGCCGAGCACGAGGAGCGACGCAATCAGCTGGAGCAGCACTTGATGGAGTTGGAGCGGCTGCTGAGGGAGCGGGATCAGCAGTTGGCCGACATCAAGGCGGCCAATGAGGAGCGCGATCGCTTGGCCGCCCTGGAAAGGCTTATTCAACCCGCTGCTGCTCCTCCTCCTCCTGCTGTTGCACCCACATTGGACATGTTCTTTGGCGCCAATTCGGGGGAGACGGTGCCCGATGCCGTGAGCCATCAGTTGGACCTGGGACTGCCGCAAACGGAGCCCGTCGAGGAACCCCTTATTCAGCCCAAAAAGGCGTACCTGTGCCAGCCGAAACAGCAGGAACATCAACAGGAACAGTCCCTCCAAATAGATTGGGGCGTGGACGAGGATCCCTGGGCGAGTGCGGCCACAGAGGCGCCGCAGACCGATGTGGAGCCCCTGCATGCCAGGATCGCCCAATTGGAGCACCAATTAACAGCCTCCGAGCAGCAGAAGGTGGAGCTGCAGACCAAAACTGCAAAGCTGATGAAGCGCCTCAAGGAATACAAGACGAAGGCCAGTGCCCCTGCCACTCCCGCCCCTCTAGCGGTGGATAACGACCTGGATTCGGCTATTATCGAGGAGCTGAAGCATCAGCTGCAGCTGCACGAATCCCGCCAAGCCAAGGCCGAGGAGCAGCTGCAACAGCACGCCCTGGAAAAGGAGAAGCTGGCGAAGCGCATCGACGTCCTGACGGCGGGCAACGAGCGGATGGCGGAGCTGAAGGAGCGCCAGGATATGGATGTACAAATGTATCAGGCCCGCATTCGGGAGCTCCAGGAAAAGGTCACCCAACTGGACCAGTGGGGGGATGTCCCCGCGCAGGCGCCTGCTCCAGCTCCAGCTCCAAGCTCGCTTTCGTCCGCGTCAGTTCTGAGCGGCGAGGATGCGGCCAAGCTGGAGAATCTGCAGGCTGAGAACCAGGAGCTGAATGCCGAGTGCCAGGACTTGCAGGAGAGGCTAAAGGAGGAACGTCGCCTGGTCCTGCTGGCGGAGGAAACTGCCGCCCAGTCTCAGGCCCAATGGGAGCAGTTGCAGGAACAACTGAAGGAGCGGGATCGCGTCCAGCAGTTGGAGGCGTTGAAGCAGCATCAAACCCACGAGGATATACAACGAGAGCTGCAGCTGGCCAGGAGTCTTCAGGATGAGGTAACTCAGCTAAGGACCTTCCATTCTGAAGCCCAAGCCGAACTCGAGTACCTAAGGTCCTGCAAACAGCAGCAGGACGAGCAGCTCCAAAGCTCTCAGAGAATCGACCAGAGCCACCTCGAGTTACAGCAGATTGAGCAGGAGCAGTTGCGTAGACTCCAGGGCGAAGTGGAGCAGCTGCGTAGTCTCCAGGGCGAGGTGGAGCAGCTGCGTAGTCTCCAGGGCGAAGTGGAGCGGCTGCGGCACGTTCAGCAGGAGGTGGAGCATCTGAGATCTCTGAAAGCACAGCAGGACAGCAGCCAGCAGCACCTTCAAGCGGAGCTCCAGCAGCTGCAGCAACACCTGAGAGAACTGGAAGCTCAGCGCTCTCGCGACCAAACCGAGTTGGAGGCACTGCGTCTTAGCATCAGCAGCCACAGCGACAGCAATCAGGAGTCCGCCCAGGCGGACGCCGCCAGGCAGGACGAGCACGTGGCCCAGTTGCAGGAGAAGGAGTCGGAAATTGTACATTTGAAACAGCGCATCGAGGAGCTGATGCGCGAGGACCAAACGGAGAAGCTTGTCTTCGAGATTTTGACCAAAAACCAGGAGCTGCAAATGCTGCGCATGCAGGTCAAGCAATTGGAGGAGGATAGGGAGGAGCAGCAGCAGCAGCAGCAGCAGCAGCAGGATCAGCATCAGAAGCAGCAAGAGCCAGCTACTGCTGACACGGAGCAGCTCCGTACTCAATGCCAACAGCTGCAGCAGGAGAAATCCGACATGGAAGAGGAGCTGCGCGTTCTCAACAATCATGTGCTCAGCAGCCTGGAGCTGGAGGACCAGATGAAGCAGACGCTGCTCCAGCTGGACACGAAAAACATAGAAATCACCGAGCTTCGTCGCTCTCTGGAGGTGCTGCAGTCCCAGTCCCAGGCCCAGGCCCAAAGTCCCGTCTCTCAGCAGCAGCAGCAGCAGCTGCCGGATCTGGCGGCCATCAATCAGCAATGGGAGCAGGTTGTGGAGCAAAAGTGCAGCGAGGTGGCCAGCATTTGGCAAGAGCATCTCGTCCAGCGGGAGGCTGCCTTCAAGGCGCAGCTGGAGGAGCAAATGCACTCAAGTGTGGAGGCAGCATCTCAGATCCCGGTGGGCGAGGAGGCCAACAACAACGACATGATGCTTAAGATGCAGAAGGCCCTGGAAACACAGGAAATGGAGATTGTGACGCTCAAGGAGCAGCTGGCCATTCGATCCGCGGAATACGCTCGCCTGGCCGCCCAGTACGATCCCTTCCGGCTGCAGAACCGTGGCGGCGGCGGCAATACAGCTCCCGCAACGGCAGGCGGACCGCCATCCCTGAGCAGCAGTAATGAACCCCTGCCCGAGTACGTGCTGAAGACGGATCTGGACTATGCCCTGATGATGCTCCATCAGCGGGACATGCGGGTCGAGGAGATGATCCTGGAGCTGGTGCAGCTGCTTGAGGAGCGTGATCATCTGCAGCTGAAGCTGTCGGACACGCTGCGCCAGCTGGAAACGGAAAGGAGTCGCGTCAGCGATGAACGTGAGTAGAAGCAGGGCTTGAGATAAACCCTACTAATGGCAGCCACCTCTCCCACAGCTTCCTCATCCGCCACCTCGGGCAGTCCCAGCAAGACGAGCAGTGCCGGTAGCAGCAGCGGCGAACAGCAGCCTCTGGGCGTAGCCGCCAGTGCAGCCGCCGGCAGTAGTGACCTGAAGCAGAAGTGAGCTCGAGATCGAAACCCATAGAAAGCACCCTTTTCATCTGCTCTTTTCTAGGCTGGCTGAGCTTCAGACGGTGAAGCATTCCAAGGACAAGGTAATTGTGGATGAGCGCGAGCAGCGTCTACAGCAGATGATCCAGCTGCAAAAGGACATGGCCAAGCAGGCAACGGGGGCGGGACCACAAATGCCTTCGCAACCGCCACCCATAGGCGTGGATCTTTGTGAGTGGAAGCGACCGTAAACAACTATCAAGTGACTCGCTAGCTAACCCAAGATTCCCCAAAACATCAATCTGCAGCTCAGCCCGCGCTCCGCTCGCCATCGATGATGCTCATGGACTGGATAATGGGCAACAACAAGGGCGAGGAGGAGTCAGCGGCAAGTCAGCTGGACTAACACGATGATGACGCACTCTAATTACGAATCACTACTTTAATCTTCAATCTGCCCCTCCTTGCGCGGATGACGTATAGCGTTACGAGTCCTTTTACGATATTATGTACCTTGGCTAGCTAAGAAAAAGAAAGCTCTTCCCCCTTTTACACCCCGAATACCATTAATTTCCGTAAAAACAAAGCAGAATTCCCAATTTTATGTTGTAGATATGTAAAAATTGTATAAAAAAAACTGAAAAAACAAAACGAAATGAAACGAAGTTGAAGTTGAAGAGAAAACAGACATTTTGAATAAAAACCAAGAAAGTATATAGAAAGTGTGTGAAAGAAATCAATGAAAGATCGAATAGCGAGTGACCGTACTCGTTGGTCACGCTGTAGGGGACAGCGAGTAAACGCGAGCGAGATGGATGGAAGGTTGCCCCTGATTTGTCCAATATCTCGCTTATTTAGCATTAAGTTTCTCTATTAATCCTGTCCTTGTTCCATTTATCGTTCGCTTGGGCTTTCGTTTTATTTAAATTTATTTCAAATGATATTTTTGATGTTTAATTAACAATGTTTCATTTTTATTTTTCCTTTAAGAAAAAAACACTTAGTTTTTAAGATTCATGCTGTAAATATTATTATAATAATTGTTTTCGTCTTGTGTGTTGTGTTTGTGTCTGTGTGGTTTCCTCCTTGCTCCTCCCCCTCATCGCCTCATCGCTTCGTGCTCGGATCTGGGGACTCTCTCTCCCTCTCTGTTTGGAGGAGACTTGGCGGAGGAGATGGGGATTTCAATTAAATAATGCATTTAAATGTTGTTCTTAAATGTCCCGAAACAATTGTTGAATGTCCGTGGTTTTCACATTTTATTATTATTATTATTATTATTATTATTATATATATGGTTTCTCCTGTTATTTGCTACAGCTGACATCAAGTACATTTTGCTTATGATTTGCTTGTTTTTGTTTTTTTTTTTCACTTTTTAAATTTATTTTTAGGTTTTCTTCATTTTTCTGTATTTCTAGTTAAACATTTAAATACGAGTTCTTTTTTCCACATGCCTTTGAAAATACAGCGTTCATGCGTGTGTCTGTGTCTGTTTTATATTCATGTATATATCTATAATCTATATACCCTTCCGATGCTTTGCAAACTATATAAAAAAAATAAGAACATAGTCGTCGTTAGCACAAACAAATACGGGCTAAAGATAATTATTATTGAGGAGAACAAATACTAGCTTTTCAGCTTCCGATTCGCCCCGCGAGATTTTTACAAGTCTAAGACGCGGGTGGAAGTTGAGGTTAAGAGGTTTAGGGAGGGATTCAACAGCAATAGGTAGGTGTCTTGGAGGATGGACTTCCCACTGCCTTTCGTCATATGTTTCATAAAAAAGTTGATTGATTGATTTTTGCTGCTGACCTTTTCAGATAGATATATATACTTTATTCCTTGCCATATATCCATATATCTCGCCGATGATCCAACACAAATTGCTTATATAAATTCATTATAATGTTACAATATATAAATATATAGCGTGTGGGGGTGTAGGTGTGTGTAGTGTGTAGTTAAACCACTGAAGTGACTAAAACGAAAACGAAAGTAAATGCAAATGCCAACCAAAAACAATATATGATTACATATAATATATATTTGTATATATCATCGATCTGCGTTTGGAGAGAGTTAGAACGAGGGTGAAGCAGCTGGTTTCTTTTTCGTTTTTTTTTAGAGAGCGTCGGCCTTGCAGAGCAATTTCTTTTGTTTTTGTTTTTGTTTTTTTTTTGTATTTTTGAAGCATTTTCTTTGATTGGCTTTCCGTTCATTATGTTTTTGCTTTGTGTTTTTCGTTTTTTGCATTTTGCTCAAGGTTTTTTCTTTTCATTTAATTTGTTTTTTATTGGGTTTAACTTTTACATTCTTAACTAGGTCTTGTGGTTGAAAAAAACTTCATAAAACAAAAGAGGCAGACAGTAAACAAAGAATATTTATAAAACTGAAGTTTATTCGCCGATTTAACAGTTTTTTCGTCGAGAAAGAAATATATATATTGTATCATTTTTGTTTTTAAATAATTTTGGTTGTTCTTAGAAATACTTCAACGCGATTTTCGATCTATTCTTTTGTTTTGTTTTTTGTCCAAATTTTTCATTTCGAAATGCATATTTAAAACGACTAAAACGGATATATATATAGTTGTAAATCACTTTTTAAGTAACAAAATTGAAGGTAATGCAAAATACTTAATAGGAGAAAAAATAAAATAAAAATGCAATAGAAAAAATCTGAGCAATTAACGTATTGGGCTTCGATTTGAAATATGATTTTGCCTTAGCGAATATGAATTTCTTTTTCATTTTTCTTTTGTTTGTTGGTTTTCTCTTTTTTTCCTCCGCCACAGAAAATGATGTTGCTGTTGTTGTTGTTGAGTTTGCAGCTTTAGATACCGCTGCTATTCCGCTGTGGCCTAGATGATGATTTGAATGCTCCTGCTGGCTGCTGATGTCCTTTCGTTGTTGTTTACTACGGTTCTTGCTTGCTTTCTGCTGGCTGCTGCTGTTATTTGTAGTTGTAGATTGATGTTGCTGCTGCGTGATGCATGTTGGGGTTTGTTGTGATTGTTGTTGGTGTTGGTGGTGTGGGGTTTATGGCATTCAGAGATAGATCTTGCCCAGCAGAAGGCCGAAAATGGCCACAGCAAAGGCAATTGCAATGTAGAAGACTGGAATCTGCTTCTCAGCCAAAACTGGGGCATAGGCCTCATTCACCTGCTTGATGGCCGCCGAGCTGCGGTAACGTGTGATTTGATCCTGAAAAATGGAGAGAAAGAAGTTAATATCTAAACACACTATAAGTTTAAACAGTAAAGCTCCCAGAAAATCTTGAAATATGAGTGATTACGAAGATCTTGTTCCACCACACATTACTCATTAACTGAAAATTGATATTTAAGTGATGAAAACACTTGGAAATTAGATTACATTCAAACCAATTGGTAAACATTTACTGCTATTGCTTATAAGAAATACAATACAATCCCCCGGCCTACCTTCAAGTGTAGAATTTCTTTTCGCAGTTCGCTGTTTACTTCACGCAGCCCCTTGATCGTCCCGGACAGCAACTCCACATTCTCGGACGCATCTGGCAAATTCGAGGGCTATGTGTTTGTTTGGGATGTAAAATGCAAGCGTTATAAACATTTTAACACGAGGAGCTGCTGTAAATAACTCACCTTATCCTCGCTGGATAGCTTGGGCTTGCTCTCGAGCGCCTCGGCGCTGGCTGAGCTGGTGTTGGCGCCCGCGCTGCCACCTCCGGCAGTGCCGCTGCCGCCGACGAGGAAGGCTCCGCCACCGCCGCTAGTGTTCTCAGCATTCGCATCGGCGCTGGGCATCTCAAACACGCACTTCAGCTTGGCGTCCATCAGTTGCTCCGGCTCCAGTTCCTTCCACTGCACACAAAGATAACATAAACATATTGATAAGGTAAATAAGCTATCAGGGAAGGTTCTGTTATATTTCGCAAGCTTACCAATTTATTCAAATCGGTCAGATCGGCATCCGTGGGGGCCAGGATGCTCTGCACCATGAACTTGTGCTTGTTCTTCTCCTGCTGATCGTAGATGAATGGCTGCAGGCAGACTGAAATGGGGATATTTAAGAGATCATTAGGGATCAGTATATATATATATGGTATAAACGGTTTACTTACTCTCCACCTGGGTCGAGCGAAAGGGCAGGATCTTGCCAATGTTTGGACGTACACAGTAGCGCTTTGGGGCGGTTGTCTTGATCTTGAAGACCAAGGGCAATTCCGAATTGTTGCGCAGACTCATGATTGTGACGACGGCCCGGTTGAAGGGTCCTGTAATGATGGTAATGAGATTAAGGATAAGGATAAGTTGGCAAACAAACACATATTCGATTAGTCACACTATATCTATATCTATTGGTAGCCATTTCACCCCCCAGTTCAACCCACTTTCGTCGCTATTTTCTCACTTTCGATAGACTCCCCCACCCGCTTCATTTTTTCACTCTGTTCCGCCGTTTTTTGTGTCACGTCACGCTCATTGCGTCATTGGGCCGAAAAGCAAGTTCAAATTAATTGAATTAAAAGCAAAACAAAATCGGCAACTGGCACAAAAACAGGAAAATAGAGGGAAAAAACTAGGCAAAAATAGGAGAAAAAGGGAGAGAGAGAGAGCAAGGGGAAGAAAAGAAGTCACAGTTCAACAAATACCCTTGAAAAAAAGTTACTTTTGGGTACAATTTTTGAATGGAAAGAACTTCTGACTTTATAACAAGACTTTACAGAGTGAGTGTTTTAAATTATAATTGTAAAAAAAAACTGAAATTGCTATGCAATTAAAAACGTTCTACATTTGAATATAATCAAAATACTGTAAATTAAATAAAACTGGGGTTACTTTACTTTCTAGCCAGTAAATATGTTTAAAAATATAAAATAATACGAATTATTATAGTAATGTTTAAACAATAAGCCCAAAATATTCCCTTAAAATAACATGTACTCCAAGACATATAATAAATATTTAAGTATTTATCTAATTCCTATACGCTGTAAGCTTAAGTAATTGTAGGGTATCAACAACTTCAGCGCAACACTAGCACTTTTATATTTTGTGTCCCAATTAGAAATCGATCGTGGCCTCTTGACAAATCCCCATATACTCTCTTCCTCTTTTAAGGAGAGTGACAATGAGAGTGGGAGTGGGAAGAGGCAGAGCGAAAGCAAAACACCGCAAATAAAGTATCACGAACTCCTGATTTTTAAATGGCTGCTGTTGTGTGCGTGCGTGTTGTGCGTGTCTGTGTGTGAGTGTGCTTCAAGGAAATTTCATTAGACAAAGTCTTCGTCGCGTCAAGCATGTGTTTTGCTACCTCCACCGTCCATTATTCGCCCTAAAACACCCGTCCACCCCCGCGCACAATAGTCAACGATCAAATGGGGGGAGGTGGGGGGAAAAGAATGGGGCTAAGGCCCACACATACATGCGTGCAACACAAATATGAAAATATTTGCGCACAGTGGGATTGAAAGTTCTTTCATTGCCAGTGTAATGTTTAATGCTTTTATTTCTCCTATAATAATTTAATTTATAGTTCAATTAAAAACTACTTTATTCGATAAAAGTTTTACCAATGAAGTTTAAAAACTTTAAAATTATTACACCAAATTTTAGAGTAATTTAAAAACATTATTTCCTTTAAGGCATTTTCAGTGTATTTTCTCCGCACTGTGCGAGCGCTCTTTGCTGTCATATTGCATTGTTATTGCTATTGCTGGTGCTGCTGCTGTTGCTTTTTGGCCAAAATTCAAAAAGTAAAAGACAAGAAAAAATGAAAATGGCCCATGACAAGTTTTTGCGTATAAAAATAAAATGCTAGCCGAAAACGCAGGGCCAGAGAGCAGGCGGGAGAGTGAGAGAGAGCGCTTGAGCGGGAGGAAAAGACAATAGAGTGCAAGAGAGAAAGAGAGCGACGCCAGCTGCCGGCATCAGAAAACTTGGCTGAGGGAAGGGAGAGGATGACAAGTAAGAGGAAGAGCAGACGACACACGTAGACCTCAAAAAATGTCAAAAAACACAACAAAAAGAAATCATACGCGTGGAGAACAACAAAAACAACGGAAATTATTGATAAGCTGCAAAAGAAAGTGAATGAGAGAGTACCACATATCGCACCGAGCCGTGAGAGAGAGTGAGAGCGCAAGCAGTCGAGAACGCGCTTGTCTGCTGCGCGTGTGTGCGTGCGAGCGAACTTTGCAGTTTGCTCGGTCGCTCGGCCCTTCGAAGCGAATTTGCAACAAATTGGAGGTGAATTCGGCGTTAGCTCTTTGGTCGATATGCGGCGACCTTCCCACCAAAACACACCGAATGCAATAATCTTTCTTGCACTTACCAACAAAGCGCAATTCGTGCTCCGGGTCAATGGTCAGCGGGGTATCAAAGAGTGGTTTGCTCATTTTGGCGGCTCTTGACGCTTCTTCTGGTGCTATTGCTACTTCGGCTGGTTGATTGTTGTTGTTCGTGCTGCGGCGCTGCTCCGTGCTCCTCTTTTTAACGTTGTTAAATTTCCGTTTGTGTTTGTGCGGTTCGTCCTTTTTGTTGTTTTTGGCTGTTAAGGAAATGCACACGGAATTGAATTACACACACATATATATATTTATAACATATATATATACACAGGGAGAGAAAAATATAGAGTAAAACAGGGACAGGGGCTGTGACAAAGAGAGGAAGAGAGGAGAGACACGGATGCTTGATTTTTCGCTTACGTTTGCGTTTTTTTCGCCAATATTTTCCGAACAGAACAAAATGCCTGCTGTTGTTTTTGTTTCTGCAGCAATTTTAGCTTGTTTCGTTCGCTTTTCTTCGTTTCCCCCTTGTTATTTCCTTTTCACACTGCGCGTTTTCCTCGCCCGTTTCGCTTGCCGTCCGGAATATCGGTAAATTTTATGCGACCACACACGCTTGCGAAAACGTACAAAAAAAAATAAAGGAATGGCCGAGAGACTCACACTAATACACGCACGGCGTTTTTCTCTTGTCGCGTGCAGTTATTTTGGAAAAAACTACGATCAACGTGCGTTTTTTCACTACCTTCGGTTGGTTTTCCACTCGACTAGTCTATGTTTTTTCACGCACTCGGTCTTCGGGTTTTCCTTTCGTTAATTTTCATAGGCAAATGCAAAGCCACAAATTCTGTCAGAAAAACGCCTGTCAATTTAGAGATGAAACTATCGATGTCATCGATGATTTGCTTTGGCCGGTACCATCGATTGTTATCGCACTATCCCGGTAATACGATAGTACAATTGCAATGTTTAATAAAGCTTGAAATATTTACCTTATTACTACAAAAGGACGGATAACATGAGAACCATATTTAAATAGCTTTACAAGTTCGAAAAGAATCATATATGTTGCATTTTATTATCCCAAATGAACCGATATCTACTAGATACTGTCGATATATTAATTTGTAAAATGTATTTGTTTTACATCGTTTAAAGGGTTTTTTTTTCTCATTCTTGTTTATTATATCTGATTAATTTAAGTTTCTGGGTTTGAAAATAGAGCATTTCAGCTTCTTAACGCAACATTACGATAACTAGCTGGTCACTCTGTTTCTCCGTTTCTTTTGTAATAGGAATTGTTTAAACAGATATATTTTGCTGGTACAAATGTGTGTAACTTTTTCACATTAAAATTTTAATTCGATTGATATTTAGCTTTAGTCGCAAAATATTTGCACTCCCTGTTGTATAAATAACGTGAATATTAACATAAAACTCTTGCAATCTTGTTTGAAATTTAATATCGTTCTTCAAAAACTTAATCGTATCCTTTCTAAGGATATTTAATATTACAAGATAATGTAGAATTGGTTTTATCCAGACTCTTGTCTACTATGTCTACGTTGTCTTGCTGGTAGCGATTAGGCGCAGCTTCTTCCTCACTTCTGGTAATGTTTCCTTTGGCGAGCCTCCAACAATCGATGCGAGGCGCTGGCACAACTCACGCTTCCTTGCTTGCTTCCTTGGAGTGCTCTTGTGGCCATGCGTGTACTTAAGGCAAGCGGCTATGTGGCAGCTAAACAGGAATATGTAGGCCTCCTCGGCACTCTTGCAATCGGCCTGCTCCACAGCTTTGGCTAGATCAAAGAAAAGGACGCAATCGGTACGCGATTCGATGCTGTGACGAAAGAGGATTGTCGCTTCCCTGCCGCTGGCCTGAGTTACCCGACGAATAAACTCGCGCCGGTAGTTGGGGTCCTCAGGCGGTGGCAGCTGTTCAGTCAGGAACTCCTGGCGGGTCAGGTTAGCAGCACATGGGTCGATCCTCTGGCGAAATTCTGCCGGAAAGCGATCTAATAAATGAGTTGAAATTTGTATGTATATAATGAATGGATCTCACCAGCATCGAGGAACACAAGACTATTTGTATTCTGACTCCAGTAGCGTCCCGCCAAGCCGAGGATATCTACACGTTCCCGATCGAAATTGGTCAAATCCCAGCGCAGGGCATCGATGGTGGTCATCAGCTGCGTGATTAGCGGAAAGTGGGCTTGGCGCCACTTCGGAAGGTTTTGGTGCATTGCCTCGTAGTGTTTGGCCTGCACAAAAGCCTCGTCGTAATCAGGGTCTCGCCAGCATTCGCTCCGCATCTGGCGCAGCTGTCGACGACCAGATGCTAACACTTCCTGCTCAACTGTGGCAATATGGATAAGCAAGCGCAGGATGCGCCGCAGAAACGGATAGTTTAAAGGCTCTGTGAACTTGGCCAGGCCTTCGGCACAGGCATCCAGGAAGTCCGATTGTGCAGTCTTTAGCTTCTCCATTGAGTAGGGCAGACCGTCGTCGCGCAGGCCCACACGATATGTATTGGCTCGCAGCTTGATCAGTCCGTTGAGGACCAAAGGATGGATATAGACAGACATAAGGAAGCGCGAACCATTTCTCTTGAGCATGAATTGATCGTCTTGTAGCAGATTGTCGGCTATGTTGGTCATCTGGTGAGCCGAGTGCCCGGGACAGTGCAAGGCGACGCGCCAAAAGAAGTTGGCAAAACGAGAATGTGTCATGGCCAACTTGGCTAGGGCCAGCCACGATTCTTCCGGGTTCTCGTAGCAGAAGATCAGTAGCTTATCCTCCAAAGCTGGGCTAGGGCTATTTAGACTGTTAAAGAAGCTTATGCGACGCTCCTGGTGATCAGGCGCCTCGAATGGGAAGTTTCTGGTGATGCCCAAATCGTCGCGAAATTTCAGCAAAAGAATCTTGTCCTGAATGCTGCACTGCGTGAATATTGGTAGCAGAACCAATTGAAGCAGGCTGGCATACTCTTCCTCCTCCTCGTCGTCGCTGCTGCTGCTGGTCACCTCCTCATCCACGTCCATTTTCTCCACCTTAATATCAAGTTGGGCTTTCCTGGCCTCAGACACTTGATTTAAATAGTTCATGATGAGCTTGGCATGCTTTTGGTTCAGTAGCTTGACATGCTTAGCCATTGTCTCGACGCACTCGTCGTTGCCAAAGGCAATCGGTCGGCTAAGGAGACACTCTAGACCCGCCAGAAGCTGCTCCGCCGGAACCGCAGCGTCATCGGCATCGAGGAAAGCCAACAGCTCACCGATTGTCATGTCCGCCAAGATGGTCTCAAACGTTTGGGCCGACTGACCAAAGCTCTGGAGCTGGGCACATACCGCGTGCTTTCCGAGCTCGCTATAGGGCTTCACCGCTTTGAGCGCCTCCGCCGACTCGCAGCAAATGAGTGCTTGGTAGTTGTAGAGGACCCTTGGCGACGACATCTCCATCCAATACATAAATGTAGCGACTGACACCTGCTCCACGATCCGCTGCAGCGCATCCATTAGAATTTGTGCATACGGCTTGGGATCGCCCTTGGGATCTGGATGATCTTGGTTGTCAGCGACGTCCGGGCTCAAGCCACTGTAGGTGTTGAAGTAGGCCGGCTTTCCTAGCGCCTTTGGGTAACCCAACACCTCTATGATGACATCTAGGAGCAGTTTCATTGCCTTAGCGAGGTACACCTTACGTGGCGTCGGACGAAGCTCCTTAAGGCGTTCGGCCGAGTCTAGCAAGTGACGCTGCAGCAACCTGCCCATTTCTCGGACAAGCATCTCAGTCTTATCTGCGAAATTGTGATGTATAAGGGCACGACCGGCAGCCTTTAAAGTGCCAGAGATCATTGTTAGGGCGTCCATCCGATCTGGAGTGATGTGGGCCAGTGTCTCGTTGACGACACCAAAATACTGGATAGTGGCCCAGCGGGGGCCGCACTCGAGGAACTCTAGCAGCGGCTGTTGCAAGCCGCATCGCATGGCAATCGCCACGGTTAGGAACTGGGGCAATAGGGGCAGCTGTTGGCACAAATGCTGACATTGCAAGCTCCACTGGGACTGGCCCTCGGTAGCGCCAGCGCCGCTAGTTGCGGTGTTGACCAATAAAAATATGAGAACGCCGCGCAGGTGCGTTACTGCCTCGGGACCGGTCGGCACAGTCTGCAGCTCATCTGCGCGCTGGGTTGCTGGTTTCGTTACCAGCTCGTGCTCCACCAGAAGTCGGACCATTTGAATACATAACTCATCGATGTGCTCCTCATTGCCTAAAGTAAAAGCGATTTTAAATCCGAAAACCAATCTACAAAAGGATAAAGCCACCACACTTACCGCTCCAATACAGGAATGTTGTGAGGCGTTTGGTCTCGCTATCGTAGGCCTGGAACATGTTGCGCAGCTGAACGAATAGCTGGCAATTGTCCATTGGGTGCTCCTTCACTGTCACCATCTTTGCCATGGCTTTCAAATTAGGAAAATAAACACCATTTAGTAAGAAATGTTCCCGTTTTAAAAAATTCTGCTGCACCGATAAGTGGTGTTGATGACAGTGTCTTGCAGTTATCGATAACAAACAGCTGATTTATTGAAAGTTAACACATCACCTGCTTGTTACCGCGTTGTTTGATTTAACGCATTTCTTTTCTTAAATACAGCCGTAAGCATTTAGAAACCATTTCTTACTGTTTTTATTAATAATATTGACCAATTATTACGCTAATCAACGAAACGTAACTACTAATAACCAGAAAGATAGCTTTATTCAAAGAACCGTTAGAAGCTTATTAGAATAGATTCCCCTGAAGAAACGGTTATTTTTTTGTAAAATAAGTTTAATTAGATGGCAAGATATAACATTTTATAACTTCATTTTAGTTCTTATAAAATACAAGCTATTTGAACTAAATGTACTATATGAATTGCCTTAATATGCTAGAATATTCGTTATTAATACTGTAAATCGCTTTTTAAGTTGATTTAAGACTGCATCCTCCAGTTGCCATTCGCCCGGACGCGCCACCCACAGCTGTTCGATTCCGATAGGCGCGGGCGTTCTTGCGAACTGCGGGGACGGCGAGCGGGTGGCGGCTGCAGAGATAGCGGGCGCCTATCGGCCGGCGAAGCAAGTTCATTGTTAGCTGCGAAATCAATAAATAAAGCCCGAAACCGAGACGCAGCCAGAAGTCCAAGGATACATGGTGTCCGGCCATGCAATAGTCCGCAATTCACTCTAAAAGAGCAAGCAGAGGGAGTGAGCGAGCGGGAGTGGTAGCGGAAGCGAGAGAGGAGCGACGGCAGACGGGCGTGAGTTATGGAGCTTCGCGAATTACGCGGCGGTGGTGGTGGCAATGGCGGGGGAGGAGGCGTAACAGGAGGAGGAGGAGCAACGGCAGGCGGAGGTGGCACTGCATCGGGAGAGGGTGTGCCATCCGGACCTAGCCCAGAGCTGGGCGGCATCTGTATCGGAGGCGCGGGCGGTGGCGGTCAACGATTGCCCACCAAGGCGGACCTGTTCATGGAGCAACTAAATGCCACCAACGCCAAGAAGGTGGCCCTGCTTTTAGTGCTCGGTTTCATCCTGTACCACGGCCTGCTCAACTGGAACTATGGTGCGTAGTCCCAAACGAGCTTCAGACTTATTTCTCTTATTGATTTGTCCTGGTCTCATCCATCCTCATCCGTAGGTAGCGACTCCTGCCAGTGGCTGCTGTCCAAGGGCCGCTTCAAAGGCGACAACGAGTGGCAGCCGTATGGCTGCATGGTGCACAAGTACTCCCTCACGTGAGTAATCAACAGATAGATAACCACTCCACCTGGCTAACCGAATGACTCACTCTCGTTCTCCACACGCATTATCCGAATCTCCCCCGCAGCGATACGCGGCGATGTCTGCGCTACCTCGCCTTCTTCGACAACAAGAACAACTTTGTGTTTATCGGCGACGAGAGTGTCCGCCTGCTATATGACCGATTTGTGGAACAGCTACGCCTGCCGCTGGCCGCCGATGAGGCCGCGAGGCGGCCCAAGGAGGAGGGTGACGACAACAATGCCTCGGCGGTGGCTGAGAGCAGGTCAGCTCGCTTCGAGGACAAGAAGCTGCATATGCTGGCCCAGTATATCAAAGCGGAGGAGGTGAGTCCTGCGCTAGTGGAGCGTCTGTATCGGCTAGAGGCCGAGAAGCAGTTGTCCTCAGTCTATGTGGTGGGCTTCACCTACGCTGGCCTCCTAGCCGGCAACACCACAGACGATGTGTTGCGTCAGTATGCCGCCAATCTCACACTGCTGGTAACACCCTTCCACCGGCTAGTGGCGCAAACGTCGCGGGTCCTCTGGAAGCTGGCGGATCGCGTTGACGAAGAGAAGTTGCCCGCCAGCTGGAAGCTCCTGCAAAATGAGCACATCGATCGGCTGAACAATGTGGCGCGGGGCGTCTTCCGCTATACGGAGGCCAGCGTTTGGGAATCCGCCTGGCACATTGCCAACGGTTTGCTGGACAATGCCATCGACGGGCATCAGCTGTGCGCCCACGGTCAGCGCCTGGAGGTGCAGTTGCTGTGGAATATGTACTGCAACGACTACATGAATTACAATGATGGCACCTGCTGCAGCAGCTCCGAGCCGCACACAACGCTCCAGATTGTCGCCTATGCCCTGTTCGGTGTCTGCATGACCCTCGTCTGCGGCTTGTGCCTGCGACGATGGGTGCTGCATCTGCGCGGCCAGACGCTGTATGTGCCGCTCCAGCAGCATCAACAGCAGCAGCAGTATCAGTCGCACGACGGAGCCAGAGGAGGAGCCACCGGGCCCAGCAACGCCTTGTCCGCCCTAATAACAGACTATAGCACGCCGATGGTGGCATTGTCACTGTTGGGCCTTATCCTGGCCTATTTCTACCTCTGCGACCGCACCAACTTCTTCATGAAGGAAAATAAATACTATTCAGAGTTCAGCTTCTGGATACCCGTTGGCTATGTGTTCGCCTTGGGCCTGTTCTTCACGGAGGACTCGCGCTTCACCAAGGTTCTGAATCGCGACCAGACGGACGAGCTGCGTGGCTGGATACTGCTGGTGGTGCTCATCTATTACATGACGGGAGCACAGCGCGTCCTGCCCATACATATGCACATCAAGCTGCTCATCTCCGGCTACTTCTTCCTCACCGGCTACACGCACTTCACCCACTTGTGGCAGACAGGGGGCAGCGGATCGCTCTTCGTGCGCTTCTTCCAGGCCATGTTCCGGGCAAACTTCCTCAGCGTGCTGCTGTGCTTCTGCATGAACCGGCCGTACCAGTTCTATTACTTCGTACCGCTGCTCTCCTTCTGGTTGTGTGTCGTCTACTTTGTGCTGGCACTGCCGCCCCGGATCTCGTCCGCCTCGGTGGACGCCAATCCGCTGCACTATCTGTATTTGGTGTGTAAATGCATTGGCTGCCTCGGTGGAATCACCGTGCTCTTCATGTCCGAGGTCTTCTTCGAGCGGATCTTCGTGACGCGGCCGTGGAAGGCGCTGTTCGTGACCACGGACGATGATCTGCACGAGTGGTGGCACCAGTGGAAGTTGGACCGCTACACGGTGGCCTTCGGCATGATCTATGCCGCCTGCTTCCACATCGCCCAGAAGTACAATGTGTTCGATGACAACAATCATGGGAATCTATTCTCGCGCCGCACGTCCATCTCGGTAACGCTGCTGGCCGTGCTCGGCGTGGGCTTGTACACCGCCTTCTCCTTCCTTTGCCGCAACGTGCAGAACTGCGAGGAGATCCACTCGTACATCCTGTTTATCCCGATCGTGGGCTACGTGGTCCTGCGGAACATCTCTGGGATATTGCGCACCCGCTACTCGGCGTTCTTTGCGTGGTTCGGCCGCATCTCGCTGGAGCTCTTCGTCTGCCAGTATCACATCTGGCTAGCCGCCGACCGTCATGGAGTGCTCGTCCTGCTGCCCGGCTTCCCCACTCTGAACATGATCATCACCTCGTTCATCTTCGTGTGCGCCTCGCACGAGGTCCATCGGCTAACACAGATCCTGCTGCCGTATGCCGTTCCCAGCGACTGGCGCCTGGTGATGCGCAACTTTGTCATCTTCCTCATTGTGCTCATTCCGGTGGCGAGGTCGGACGGCATGTTCTGATCCCGATACTGATCTTGATCCTTATCCTGAGCGATCCGCAATCCAATTGCCGCCCAAGTTCGAGGAGAGTCCCCAAGTATTCGATAGATAGCATCGCAAAAAACAATAGCAGAAAGGCAAAACATACACAGCACACTTGTGCACTCCGGAATGGGTCGGTTTTGATCAGAAACAAAAAGTCTAGGAGTTAAAGTTAATTAATTTCAATAAAGGGTCCTAGTACACCCTTAGTATCTCTGTTTAGGTTCCGAAAAAAAAAGTATTAATTTTTAAAATTACATTTGTTAATTAGGACAATATAGATGCAGTCAACTTCTCTGAAAGATCATACTTCTAGTATGGATTATTCTTTCTCTTATTTTTATACATAATTCGAATAGTAAATCTAGTAAAAAAACAATGTTCACCTCTAAAAAAGAAAACGAGTTTTTGCAGCCATAAAAATCGACCCACTCTAGTTTATATATAGTGCGTATCATAGCTGTAAGAAGCAAATTGTTGCTAAAAACTTTACTTAAACAATTTCGCCATTTGCTAATGCGTATCTTAAGCATCACAATCCTCTATAAGGAAGTTGAGTTAGTTTAATTAATTTGTTTTTTTTTTTTATACTTGAATATAACTTGAAACCAGACAAGAGTCAAATTATTATTGACTTGACTTTATATTATAAGAGAGACCCCCTGGAAAATATTTTTATAGTTTTTACTTTCGATTCATTACGCTTTTTCAGTAACAACTTATAGAGCCATTGCTCAACTTGAAATGCCTCAAAAGCTTTATTTACACTACTTCCCCAAATGCTGGCTTTAACTTAACTTAAGCACAATATTCTTATGGTTCTGAAACGCACTGTATGCACAGTTAGAGTTACACACACACGTACGTATTTCAATATATATACATATATATTTTACGCCTAATGTATACAGCCCTAGGGATAACTTAGCTTTAAACAAATTTTTGCACAAATTACTTAACACACACACACTCATAGACACACACACAACAAGCAGCGGCAAACCAAATGTATGTATAGGGAAAATAAAGCAATGGATATATACTTATTGAATGCACTGTGTGCCACTGACTCTTCGCTCTAGGAAACCGTTGGTGCCACGGAAACTGTGAGCCGGAAAATTTATTTATCAACACAATACCACCAGGAGCCACGGACTGAAGGCTACTGTGAAATATCCAGGCATCCTTTGATGCCCGGACACGAGCAGGACTTGCACAGGAGGACCTTCATTGTGGGCGACGGCCAGTGCTATTGCGCTAATTGAGTTGCTCTAAAAAACCGATGCTAAGCTGGGCGACGGAAATGGTTATTTTTTATATAAATAATGCCGTGCACCGAAAACAATTTATATGCATCTTCTAGACTTATGTTCTATGTAATATCATTTTCTCGCTCTATTTAATATTGATTTCTGATACTGTATATTTGTATTGATATTGATATTAGGATTTAAAGTGCGGTTGTTCTTTAAAGTACTTTAATTTAAGGCAGGGTCAGGTACCGAATGTCCAGATGGGAGCACGGCCACAAAGATCATCCTATGGGTTTTCTTTTTGTACTTTTGTTACTGTTCAGCAGCTCGGATTTCTTCCGAAAGAAATCTATGCGCCCACCCACGTTTTATAATTTTATAAGTGTTTCATATCGCTTTTTAATTTATTCTTTCTTTATATTAATTTCCAAAAATGCTACCACAGAAGAGCGTATTTTTTTTCAGTAAATAAAGGATACCTGTTGTAAGGATGCATATGAAGGCGGTGCATTCAATTCATTCACTAAAAAGAATCATTCAGCTTTTGAAAAGGGTTCGGCGCGTGGATAAGAAAGCACGATGGATTGGGATCTCGGGAGTGGGAGGAGGCAGGGGGATCAGTTTTTACTGCGACAGTTCCACGTGTGGGCACACACTCCTCCGCCTCCCCCCTCACACACGCTCAGCACACACACATATTTGCATAAATAAGCAGCGCACACACACCTCTCAGCTAATGAAGAACTTAATTCGCCTCACAAACAGGTGTCTGCCCCCGTCGCCTGTCGCCTGCCTAGTTTAATTGGAAAAGGAAAGGTTTTTGCAGGTTTTAAGGTTTTAAGACTTAAGTAAGCCTCACAAAGGAGGAAGTTGAATCTTATTAAATCGTGGGAGTTTAATCGATATGATGAAGCAAGGTAAAATATATGAGGAAGGCACCTCTTCCTCAGCAGTATCCCATTTTCTTAATATTATCAATAATTTATCAGCCTTTCTCATGAGTTTTTAGATTAGAATCGGCCTAATATAATTCTAATCTTTACAAATATTTGTTTTTCTGATATAGAACGTATTTATTATCTCTGTATTATTCTGTATAGTGCATTTTGTTACAATAGATTGAGAGCTTTAAAAGTAGCAAAATAAATAAAAAACTAAGAAAGGCTTTTTCATAAACCAACACAATTCGTTCCCGTTTCCTGCGTAAAAGTTTAATTAATTCGTATGACTTTTTCAATGCTGCAGTTGATAAGCTTTATTGTTAATTGTCGCTTTTGTTCTTCGGAGGTTATTAGTGATTTGGAGATCAGCTTTGGCAGCTGCAAAGCTTTCCCGGCTGCTGGCAACAAGTGGCTTTCGGGGCACTTCCCACACAACCCCGGATGCACACGCCTCCGCAGATGCATTGGGGAGCTTCCGCTTTCCTGGCCGCAAACCAGGCCGTGCCAAGCTTTCGTGGGAGGCCTCGGCACTGGCATGATACAATCATGCAAGGTACCCTCACTTTCAGGATTATACCTGCTAGTGTACCAGGTTGTGCCGAAGAGACTACCTTGTTTGATTGCACCATGGGCGCTGGGCTTTCCGAGGCCAGCTTCGGCTTTGCTCGGGTCCTTCCGAGCAGCAGCCGAAGGCGAAGGGCTTAAATACAGGCGCCGAGGAGCTTGGGCTTCCAGTCAGCGGCCGAACGTAGTTGGAAACGGTTAGTTGGCACCCCAGAAACCCCAGAAACCCGAGAGCAGCAGTCAGAGCAGCAGCAGCGGAAGAAGGGGAGGCAACGGCAGCGGCAGCAAAATTTTGGAATAAGCTTTGGTCTTTAGGCGCCAAAATATTGCTTCCGCTGTGGAAAGCCACTATATTGTCACAAAATTCTAAATCAAAATATAAATTCAAATAAAGCATTCAAAATGCAAGTTTCACTGGAAATCTATACAAAATCGTAAGGCGCGAAAATTGCTGCTGGGGCTGCTGTTCGAAATATTTGTTGGGAAACTCCCTCATCTTTTTTTACTGTGTGTTTTTGATGTGCCAAATGAAGCGTTTTCAGTGCTTAGGCCGAGTGTTTGCTTTATAAAGTGTTTTTCCTTAAAAAAAGTTTACATCTAAAAATCCAATATTTTTTTTGCATTTTTTTTCTGTTACTTGTTCCCAAGCAGTAAACATATCAACTGAAACATATGTACGTAATCAACAACAAAATCATAAACATCGAAGCCGAAATTTGGAACGACGTCAAAATTGAAATACCGTTAACTTCATTGAAGAAGGGAGGAGGAGAGAAGGAGAAATCGAGGAGCAGAAGAATTTAGTCGGGATGAAAATCAAGTTGAAGACAAAAATTGCATATCTTCAGATCGAACTTTAATTCAACCAGCAAGTATATACAATATTTCATTATATTTGTTTCAAATAAATATCTAAATGTCATATTTAATCGGAAACATAAAATAGTCTAAGTTTAAGCCTATCGATATCAAGCGATAAATCACACAAAGAAACTAAATAGAGACAGCAAAAAAAGACATTTTTAAATTATAACAAATTTTTAAACAAAAATTTAAAATCAGAAACCAGCCCAAACGAGACTATTTACACCAATCAGATCCAACTACGACACACTACTTTCATTATATTGATCAAGGCTTTTTAAATCGATTACAAGATCAAAATCGAATCAAATATAACCGCAAGGAAAAGGAGTATCCAAATCCAATATCTTACTTCCTCAAGTTAAACATGATCAGATCGAAATGAATAGATTCCTCGAACATTACTACGCAAATCTATATCAGATCAAGCAAATCGTTAGGTTTTTGTTTGAGCTAATCACGTTGAAACAGCTAAGAAACGCCAAGATTGAGGACACTGAATCTGAATCAGAATCTGAAGACTCCACCTCGTTATCGACGATCGATAAAAACCAGAACTTACCAAAACAACCGGACATTAAATCTAAACAAGAGTAGCTTAAAAAAACAAGCAAAGTATATATATTCTACTTATTCCAACCTAATCAAAATAGCTTAAGAATCAAGAAGAGCCCAAATCCCAACTAAGAGGACATATTAAAACCCAGCCAGCTAACCCTTAGCCAGATTTGGAGATCACTTATCAATAAAGAAAATAAATACCTACTGCAAAAACTAGCAACAAAATACCCTACCAAAATACTTCCAAAGATCCCATTAAAACCCATCACAACTAAGGAATTAACATATATATTTTGCCAAAAACATATCCTGTTTTTCGATTAATTCGATCTATTAGACATATGGATTCATACGATGGTTATTTTGCACAGCATAACTCAAATACCTAGAAATAATCCAAGGAAATTCTCACGTAGCGTACGATAAACGATCGATCCCAGATAATTTCCAATATAATTCTGATAAAACTGATAAACTGATGGGAAACACGCTCAACCATTATCGATATATATACAGGGCGATCGTTTGCGCCATCAGCCTCAGAGCTCTATTGAAAAAATCGTTTTGGAAGAACGCATTCAGATATATTCTACCCAAACCAAAGGATGTCCAAGAGGACTATCTGTTATCGAACAATTTTAAATCACCGATGGACTATAATCACAACTACGTACCAGAAATGGCAGTAAATAAATATTCAACCAAATCTAAGCTGAGAAACTGACCGGAGGCTGAATATAAATCACCCCATTTGGGAAACAACCAAAAGTGAAGATCAAATCAAAGTGAAATCCAAATACATTACAAACTTAAAGTGAAGATCAAAACTAAAAATTAAAAAACTAAAAACTAAATACTAAAAACTTTAAACCAATATCTTACAACACATAAAACCCTTTCTGGAAAAAACAAACTAAGCCAGATACGACACCGAAGTCAAGGAAGATGACTTAGAAATCTGGGGTGCTACTGGCACCCGTGGGAGAAACTACCATTATGAAGATCCTTGATGACGTGGAGGCCTAGTAAGGACCTGCCATGAATCGCAAGAAAGAGCCCAACATTTAGCAGGTGAGTAAATCAGGAAACAACTATAAATATACTGACAAAAATCAATTAAACATTAAATTTGATTAAGTTGTTGGCGCTGCCATTGCTGTTGTTGCCTTCGTTGTTTATGTTTCCGTTATGTTATCGTTATCGTTACCATTATCGTTCTCGTTATCATTATCACCGCTGCAGCTCCTACTTATGTCATTTGCAATTACAATTGCTCTCTATTGCGATTACAATTAATGTTGAGTACGCGAGCAGCACACAGCACACAGGACGCAAGGACGACACACAGCCAGACGGACAAAGGACACACAGACACAAGGCTGAAAGTAACTCAGACACACGTACGCGAAGGTACACAGCTAAGGTACTACAGGATACTAGGTGGGCCTCGTTATTCTAGCCATTTTCTTTTGGGATCTTCGAGGTTTCGATTTAATTTGCGGATTAAAAAGCAGACTCAAGAACTTTTGGCCCAATGACAAAAATGCCACCAGCCCACAGCTCTCGCATCTCTCGCTGTTCGTGGGAGGAGAGTGAGTGTCCTTGTGTATCTGGCAGTTAATTAGACTTGCGTTGGCCCTGCTGAACGCTCCTTGTTTTGATTGTGCCAGACAGACGCTCAGACAACTCACGTCTTTGCCTACGATTTGGCCTTTGCTCCCCTCGAAAGCCCCTCTAGACACTATCTCTGCTCGAACACACACACACAAACTGGGGGGAAAAGGAAAGGAAAATGTAGGTTCTTTAAAATCGTTGGGGAAATCGTCAGGTAGAGTCCTGATTTACATTTTTCAACTATTTTATCTGCTTTACTAAGATATTGAACTAAGATATCATATCTTATTATAAGCAGGCTTATCCAGACCCCCTCTGTTTCTATTTTAAATTTAAAGACTTCACGTTCCCTGGCTTATATATCTTAAAATCCAGAAATGTATTCTCAATCTTAAGTCCAATTCGGTTAATTTTCTCTCCGTGCACAGACACACACATAGACATTTGGTGTGCGGCCCGAGGACATCGGTGTCCTTGCATTTGCTGAGAGGGTAACATCTGCCTTGTGGCCTACCTCCCTTCCTTTTTTTGCCGTGCTCCTCCCATCTGGCTGCGATATCCTTAGCGCCCTTTTAAGGCTTTCTTCTTGTTTGTCACAAGCTTGTTTTTCAGGGACTCGAAATTGCTGTTTTCGTTACGCTTCGGTTTTGCTGGTTGGCTGGAATCGTGGCCCAACCAGGGAACTATCTCGATATGTTCAATATATTTAGGGATAATGCTCGAAGTTCGTAGGCCTTCGTCAGGATTCAGAACTCCTCCTGTTCCTCTTCAGAACTAGTGGTGGTCAGTCACTGGCCGATCGATAGGCCGATCTCAATTGGGTATCGATAATTGGTTTGCTAGTGCCATCTGTTGAGCCGCGTCCCTGCCAGCTCTTACTCGGAATGTCCTGGGGCCTCCGTAATGTGTGCTACGCTTTTGTCCTTTCCTTTTGTCCTTCGGCCCGGAGAAGAACCCGAAGCGATGCGAAAATAAAGCGACAAAACAAAAATATGAAAAATGCCAAATGTAAACAAAATCAAAAATGCCGGCCATGTCCCTTGGCGTTTTGCTCCACATATTTTCTTTGTTGTTCCCCATAATATACATATACAATTATTTTGATGGCTGTGCCAGGAGGGGCAGGAAGGCCGGAGGAGAAAGGAAAGGGAATACGGATACGGCTTTGGTGGGCCAAGTGGGTGTGCGAATGGCCGAAATTGCCGGGCCTGTTAATTTAATTTCTCGCCGTTGCTTCCCCTCGCCTATGCGATTTCCGCTGGTTGTCAGCTGCGGCAGGACACTGGGTCCTTGGGTGCTCTGCTTAATAAAAATCAAAGTTGACATCTTTGAGCTGGCAACTAATTCATGAATTCATTCCGCTGCCGGGTCCTAAATCGTTTAAAAAGCTAAGTAAATGTAATTGAAGATACGGGGAAAGGAAAGACTTTAGAATAAATCATTAGGTATTTTTGTTTACCCAAGAAACTCAACCTTAATCGTTACAAATTCTAAATTCCAAATTCCAAATTCCAAATTAAACATTCAAAATTCCCATTTGTTCATTTAAGTATTACTCCTACATGTCCTCTATACGAAATGTTTTATATATGTGTACTTTTCAGTAAACTTTTATTTCAATTTTAAGCATTAGCTTGTCGGTGTTTTAATATGTTTTCTGTTCAGTTTTAGTTACATTTTGATGCTTTGATTTGATTTACACATTTAATTCACTGAAAAACTGTGTTGGATGTTTTTGATTTTTATTCAGTTCACTTTATTCCCTTCGTTTTTTCCATTTTCGCGACGTGTTTTTGTGTTTTTTTCCCCCGAAACCATTTTGCTTGTTTGCTGTTTGTTTGTTGGTTTTCCATTATTTATAACAGAAATTTTAAAGTCTCTGTGTCGATGCCGATGGCGGGGCGTTCCCTCTCATTGTTGCTCCCCGTATTGTTTACCATATATGTTAAATATATATATGTTTGCTTTATTTGTTTATGGACCTCTTGTTGTTGTTGGTTTTGCTTTGTTGACGTCCAGTTGCGCTGACGCTTTCACTTTCCGTCCCTATTTAATGTGTAGAACATGGCTATATTCTGCCGCCATATTTATCCTTTTCCACATCCCGCTGCTCCCCTCTATGTCCCTTTTATGTTGCTTAAGTGGAACCGTTTGTTTTGACCCCCAAAAGAGTCAAGTTGGCCTAATTGGTTCCATTTAAACCAGTTGCCCTGAGTTATTGACATTTCCAGCAGATCCTTCCTAACCTGCATCACTTAATATCGAATTGATATTGTCGCGCGATCGAACATATATAATTCTCTGACTTGAAGTCTCTGTAAAAAGATACTTTTATACTTTTGGATATAATACTTTGGGATACTTTTTACTAGACTTAAATCATTATAATTAATGTACTTAATGAACTTGTGAAACATTTCTTATAAGTACGGAATACAGTACACGGAGTCTATAGGGGTTACGATTTTAATAAGTCAGAGTTAGATATCTATAGAGTTTCAAAATCTGACTAGGCATACTTCTAGCCACTATAGAATCTTTGTATAGTTGGAGAAATAGGAAAAGGCTTATAAACCGACTAAATTCCGCTGAATTCCGGTGCCCTCGCGGACCCGTAAAGGAGCTTAGACCCCTCCGGGGGCCAGAGTGCATCAGTGGGCCAGCAAATCCCGGGAAGAGTAAGCGGCTCTGGGGGGATGGGAGTGGGAGTGGAGTGAATGATTTCGGGTGGGAATGCGGGGCAACGAGTGTATTGGGTGCAGATATGTCATCCCGGGCCATAAGGCCGGAAGGTCTGTCTGTCCCAGTGGGGTGTGTTGGTTTTTTGGGGCTCGTTGGGGGCTTTTTTGCTGGTTCGTTGCGGAATGTGTCTCATTAAGGCGAGCGATGATAAGTCCCACCATAAATGCGATAAAACGATCAATCTGAGTGAAGTTTATTAAGAGAGAGCGGCTATCGACGGCGATAAGGACTCGCACTGAATGGGGAAACTGATTATATTAAGGTGTGAGTCATCCACACATGTCTGCAGATAACTTGGGGCCATGTCAGCCTGGATTAGGTATTATTTCGCATTAATTTGAGAAGGATATTTAAACAGACTGCTAGATAAGCCTCTCTCACATCCTAGACAATTGTAGATCTGTTGCAAAAATAGTTTGTTAAATAAGAGTAGAGCAGGGAAAGGAGAGCAGCAAATGCCCAGCCATTCGAACTTCTCTTAGGGGCCAAGTGAATCAATAAACAACTCAGACTTAAGTGGCCAGAATCTGCATCTGCATCTGCATCTGCTTGCACTCCCATCTGCCAGAAATTGGATCCTTCTCGGCGAAGAATAAACAGAGCTGCAGGCAAGGAGCCAAGTAGAAGTGGCTGCCATTTTTTGCATCCTGTGCAATCGCATTAAAACTCTGCTCGTCTCCACTCCCAAGCTCCAACTGGCCAAAATGAAAAATTACTCACATATTCCCATATGAAGGGGCAAACAAACCGTAGCAGCTCAGCACAGAGAGGGAAAATTCCACTCTGTGGCATTAACAACTTTACCTTTTTATTAGTACTAAAATTAAATAAAAATTTGCAGAGAAATTGAAATGAATTGTAGATTAAAAATTGTATTCTGTAGACGCATTAGCAACATTACCTTTTTATTGGTACAAAATTTAATATAAAATTGCAGAGAAATTGAAATGAAATTGTAAATAAAGAATTATATTCTGTGAAGCATTAACAACTTTACCTTTTTATTACTACCAAAATTAAATATAAAATTGCAGAGAAATTGGAATGAATTGTAGATTAAGAATTGCATTCTATAGAAGCATAACATTATCTATTTATTAGTAACAAAATTAAATATAAAATTGAAGAGAAATTGAAATGAAGTTGTAAAGAAAGAATTATATTCTGTTGAAGCATTAACAACTTTACCTTTTATTAGTACAAAAATTAAATATTAAATTGCATTAACAACTTTACCTTTTATTAGTACAATAATTAAATATAATATTGCAGAGAAATTACATTAACAACTTTACTTTTTTTTTAGTACAAAAATTAAATATAAAATTGTACAGAATTTAATTAAATTGTAGATTAACAATTCTATTCTGTAGAAGCATTAACAGTTTTACCTTTTATTAGTACAAAAATTAAATATAAAATTGCAGAGCCATTGCATTAACAACTTTACCTTTTTTTAATTAAAAAAAATATATATAAAATTGCAGAGAAATTGAAATGAAATTGTAAATAAAGAATTCTATTCTCTAGAAGCATTAACAACTTTACCTTTTTATTAGTACAAATATTATATATAAAATTGCATAGAAATTGCATTAACATCTTTACCTTTATATTAGTACAAAAATTAAATATAAAACTGTACAGAATTTAATCGAATTGTACATTTTAAAAACTATATACGAATGAAGATCTGGAAGCTTACAATGCTTATCATATCTCGGAGTAGGTGCAAATAAGTTGCCAGCAACAAAGTTATAATGTTTATTCTATTAATTGTCCAATTGATGCTAGGAAAACTATAGAATGAATATATATATAGGATATATACTTATCTATTTGAAAAGTTTAATCCACCACTATTGCTCATATTGGTTGCGGACTAAGCTGCTCAACCTATTTCCTCGATCTCCTCTCCGGACTCCGGACTTTTTTCGCAGTGCACCTGTGTGCGTATTTAAATACATTTTGTTTCAACTTCAGCGGCATATGTGTGCGTACTGTCTGTCTGCCAGAATGTTTATGTTGAAAATTGCTGTCGGAAAACCCATTCCAGCCCGACGCCAGGCTCCGTCCGCATCTGGCTCCTCCCGTGAAGAGTCGGCCGAGGGAAGGGAAGTTTTGACAGGGCCGAAAATGGGGGCCGAGACAAACATATGTATTTTATATGCTAATGCGTTTAAAACCATTCAAATCGTGTCTATATCACACACACACCCGCACCCACACCCGCACCCGCACCCGCTCAGGGGGAGATACGAATGTCATTTGCAACTTTTTTGCCAAAACTGTTGGATTTTTTCTTCGATTCTCCACTTTTCCGTCTGTTTTTTGCGAGTAAAATGTGCAAATGGCAGTCAAATCCTGTCGTCGCGCCTGTGCGTATAAATATTTATGGGCCTCACTGTATAGCTTCATGAACATGTCTGCGGATTTCTTTTTGATAACTAAATAAATCATCATTGTCAATTCCAGGCAAAATAAGAGTTCAGTTAACGTATTTTTAAGACAATTCTGGAAAAATTTGATTAGGAAAGGCATATAGTTATTGTTTAGACACAGCTCTTTAAGGTTTAAAACAATTTAATTTAATTTTTAGGTTGCTTTATGAGGACTTAATATTTAAGAAGCCTGGGAGACCTATTTTGATTTGCAAAATTTAATTTGGTTGATGGATGGCCCAGCTATCCGTTCTATTTGTCACGGCTTAATCGTGCCTTAAATAACATTAATATTGTATTATCAGACGTCTTAAAGGCTTGCCTGGAGGACACTCTCCCTGTGTGCTGGGTCATTAGGAGCAGCCCCTGCTCCGGAATACTTTCCTGGAAACACAGGCCTAGCCCGGGCAAAAGTGAAATAAGATAAATGAGCCAATTTGACTTGGCCTTCTGCTGCTTAGCGAATGCCCGTACTTGGCCACCCACAGGCCGGGTTCTCACCTGGCCCCGACTGCCTCTCTCCTGCCTCTCTCCTGCCCTCTCCCTCCCTCTGCTCTGTGAGCTGGCCCGGTTAATAGGCCAATCCATATACAGCCAAGTCAAGCGTCGAGCCAAGCCGGATTCAGTTTGTCAATCAGGGCGCGTAAAGGGAATTTTTGAGCGAGATTTACTTATTTATTTCTTGCTGTTGTTGCGGTTGCCGGCTTCCCTGCGAGCATGGGAATCTTCGAAATTGGAATTTTCCCGTAATAATTGATTTGGAGAAATGATCGAAAAGATTCCCCCCACCCTCCCTGGGATTATAGCCGACGTCTTACGTTTATGGGTTTTTTTCTATCTCTATCCTTGCACGGAAAGAAAACGCAGAGGTTTTGATTGTAGGAAATTCGATTTCTGGATTTAGCGATGGCTTCAATGCATTTTAAGGGTCAGTCGAAAACTTTACCTTAAGGTTAGCTTTTTATAAAGAATTTTAAATATAAATCAAAAGAGGTCTTCTGAGTCTTAACAATGGGGTAAGTCTTTCGATACATTTACACTGAATTTGGATAAAATCGATAAATATATTAAATGTTGTCAAGGCTTTTGTGTCAAGTCAATTGTTCGATAAATATAACTTAAAATCGTGGAACCGATAACCTTGTGAGTATATCGTTGATTGCTGTGATTCATCTTACAAATCTTCGAGATTGGCCTTTACGTATGCCCCTTCTTTTCGCTCAGTGCATTTCCCAGCCATTGTGCTTCCTCTTTGGGCCCGAGCTGCCTCGCTTCTGGCACAGAATTTTGTGATGCGTGTGTTTTGCTTATTGTTATTCGCCTGTCTATGCCAGCGCGTTCATGTGTGCTGTTGTTGAGCGTTTTCCAGCCCAACCCCCCTGCCATGGGTACATATATATATATGTTCCACCGTGCTTTTCCACCTTGCGCCGGCTGCAAAAATAAAACAAGAAAAATTCAACTCGACTCGACTCGACGACTCAAAAAGCCATTAAGGCGTCGAAGTCAATGCACTCGAATGATGGGGAATGCCTTTCGCCGGGGGCCAGCGGCTGGCGGGGCTGTTTTAGAGAGGGGCTAGGTTCGGGTCCCCATGGATATTTATTGACATTTAAATTGACTTGCAGCGCGCCACGGGCCCCTTGCCCCTTTCGGCGAAGTGTGCTATTAAATTTAAAGATTCTGTGGGCCTCTCGCTACTTTGTCCACTTTTCAGGGCCTGCCGCCCGCTGCTTCCTGTTATTGATCCAATATTTATGGATTAATCAATCATAGAATTAAGCCAGCGCGCTGCGGGATAAGAGCGAGCCGGGACAGACGCCATATCCGTCCGCCCGTTGGTGTTCATAATTAATTGAGGGGGCCAACAGGGCGTATACTTAATGGGCTCAATCAGCACGCAGCTCGCAGCGCGCGTCACTAAGCCACTTGTTCGAATATATCCAACGACCGCCGTCCATCATCTATATCCTATATATATCTTTATCTATATCTATATCCGAGTCACCCCCTTCGCGGGCTGCTCCATTGTCCAACTAATTATGACGGACGCGCTCCGCAGCCTCTGGCGGCCTTTCTTTGGCAGGCGTTGACAAGACTCCATTGTTCCCATATTATACACTACTCGACTCTTTCCTACTCCCGCTCTAAGTTTGTACAGTGAGCGGAAAAAGGTGGCCTCTCTAATTAAGTTTCTTGGAGCTTACTCCTCTAAAATATATATAGCTCGAGCTATGAAGTCTTTAATATTAGCATTCTGGTTATTCCGCCTTCAAGGGAGGTTACCATCTTTCCCATTATACCTTAAACACCTTGGAGTTTTTTGGAAGATAACGAATGCTAATATCTTGCAAATGGAGCTTACTTCTTTAAATTGTATATATTTTTTCAAAAGAGAATTGAATACATATAATTATATGAAGTCCTTAATATAAGGATTCTTTTTATTCCGGCTTTGTAGGAGGTCCCATTATACTTTAAGCACTTTGGAAGATAAGAAATGCTAATATTTTGCTTTGTGTACTCGCTCCCCCCTCTCCAGAGCCTGTATATAGTATGTATATCTTATCTTTTGGCAGCCAGTCGGGCATTCCATCTGGGCCAGAAACTCGAGGCCAAATCAGAGTGGGATGTAGGTGACACACGTAGCTTCCTTCTCGCCAACTTGAACTTGGAGTTTCGAGCTGCCAAAACGAGCCGAAAGCACACGCAAGTCGCGGGGAAAGTGGAGTTGAGCGGGGAGTGGAGCCAGGAGCGTGAAGCGAGTGGCAGGGACAAGGACTGGAAGGGGTTAGGCAGCCAGTGGAGGGAGTGCGTGGTGACACTGGGGGATGAAGTGGTGGCTAGTGTTTGCTCCGGGCAAATATGAGGACACGGTTAGACTAATTACGCGCCCCAGCCGCGGGCTAAAAAAATAGCCCACCAAAGTCCCGAATTTATCGGAGTGACTCATAAAGGCCGACGGGGTTCCGGTTGCATAGAGTTTCGTATGTTTCCGCTTAATAGCAACCACAACCCATCCATCCACAATCCCATTTCAAATAAAACCAGCCAAGCTGAGTTTTTCAAACCTAATTTATATTTTAATAAGTTTAAAGGGTATTATAATTATAATAAAATAAAGTTTGTTATGTAAAGTAATATCAGACAAGTCCTAGAAGTTCCAAGAAAGTTGGGTTATGTATGTCTTTGGGTGTTATCGATATTTTTGGCCACTATCGGTCGATTATATTTTGATACGCCCACCACTAATTGAAGGAAATGCCTGAAATATGCACAATACCCATTAGAAACTGTCAAATGCTAAGCCTGATTCATGGATTTAGAGTCTATATATACCTATATATATATATATAAATAGCTAGCCAATCCAATCCTACTGTGCTGAGCTATTAAAATAAAACAGGGCAATTTGCATGCCGTAATTAAAACCTGGCGAGCTGTAAACGGGCCTCAGGAATGTGGAATCGGAAATGTCAGGGATATCAGCCAGATATGTCTGATTCCAGAGCCCAGAGAGGGATCCGCCAATTAAAATCATATTTGCAGCAGACACCGCTTAGTTTGGGCGGGAAAACCAAATTGAAAAGCGTTGATTAAATCGAGGTGTAAGGGCGTGAGAGTAAACGGGAATTGATTGTGACAGTAAATAATAAACAATTCGTGGGAAATGCCAGTGACAGGCGTGTGTTTCAGCGAAGCGGAAAATCTGTGGAGATAGCTGATTAAAACCGAATCGAAATCGCTAATGAAGCGAATAATCAGGGACACTAGGCAGAGCCCGAACAATCAACAAGTATTAGAGTCCCCGGCATATTAATAGGATATTCCCAATTAGAAGTCACAAGAGAACTAAATTGAAAATTCAAATCACAAGAGACCAAAATGATATTTGGAAATTCCATTACCGGTCGCGGGCAATTCAATTATAAAAACTGTGTAAAATTCCATATTTTAGCCACTGGCCTTTTTGTTTTTTCGGCCTCCAACCGCATTATATTTCCCATCAGATGCCGCACGTACTTTTTAATTGAGGCCTATTCAAATCCCGGCCAAGACCCAAAAATCTATTTGCTATACTCCCCCGCCAACACAAAAGCGTTTAAACTAATCAACAAGAGCATTTTGTGGTGGCTCGCCTCCCTGAATTATATATTAGTGGGAGTGGGAGTGGGTGTGGGCCATCATTTGGGCCATAAATTAGTGGAGTCCAGCAGCAGTTCGCTCCACTTGGGACTCCACTTGCAGCTTCATCTCTAACCTCACTCAATATCGATTTAACGTAATTAAGGTAAAGCAGCACTACAATAAAAATGTGTCGCACGAACACTCGCACACTCGCACACTCGCACACCCGCACACCCGCACACCCGCACACACTCAAATAGAGTGCGAGAAGGAGCGATACATCATTCTGAACATACTGGAACCGTCGCTGTCTGTCCTCGGTCCCTGCTCCTCCGGAGTCCAAATAAAAATCAATAATTAAAGTTGCTTTCTCCCAGCAGAGTCGCTATGGCGGCTGGCCTAGTGCTTAAGGTCTGGAAAAAATAACACCGAGGGGAATTAGGTGAGCTTGCTCAATCGGTTGCGAATACGCATATATTCTATTACATTATTCAACATTGAGGTGACAGTTTAGTCAGTCCTTCTTCTGAAGAACTGCAAGGAAAGGGAAGTAACAAGTACAGTTGTGCAGGGAAATGTCACCAAGTACCATCGATGGGTTTTCTTTTCTACATTTTGAGGTGTCAGTTTGGTCAATTCATAAAAGACAGAAGAGTACTTTCTTTTGGAAAGTACAGTTGTGTTGGAACTATGAACAAGTGTCTATCGAGTAATAGTGCTGTCCTTATTTAGTGTATCGATAGTTTCTGCAAAAGATTGCGTGTACTGATATCATTATTATTATCTGACATTTCGAGGTGACAATTTACTGTTCAGGGAATTTCGACTTAGTATGGCTAGCTTATTTTACCTTGGCAGTTATCACCATCCTTATACCATAAATTCATAGAAGGCAGAAAATTTACCTTATTCTAGAATGTTAAGTGTTGGAAAATTATAGCTTGTCTTTTTTATCGGTCCCGTGTAACGCAAGCTTACCAAGTACAGTTGTGCCCGTGAATAGTTATGACAATCGACAAGTTATCGAAGCGGAAAGTTCAATTAGTGCGTTTGCCACATGTGGCAAACAATATTCCGGGAAGTGAAATAATCCCACTGTAATTTGATGAAATGTGAATGAGAAATAATTGAGTTTACACTGGCCAAAGGTCACACCATATCAAATTCTTGGGAGCGAGAATTCCCACACTCGGGCTCTCTGGAAATGGTAATTGAGGAATTACACAGCGTGTGAATTATCCTGGCCGTGGAGGAGAATAATGAGTCAATGGGAGAGCGCACAAATTACAAGTTACCAGCCCCGTCCTGTCCTTGGAGCCTGGATTGGAAAATCAGAGGGATAAGGGCTTTGAATCGGGCTCAAATGTCACTTGCACAGAGCGCTGGCTAAGTGCGGAAGTATGTTCTGGCCGAGATAAGCCTAACAAATGAACAGTCCAGCAGGGGTACAGTGAATAATGCTAAATGAAGAACGAAAAGTACCCAAATCGAACAGTCCTTAAAGACCTGGTCCTGGGCGACTTGGCCCACTGTGAGGGCAGCGGCCGTGGGCGTCGCGCCGGTCTAGTTTAATGGTGATTAATGATCGGAATTATGGCCAGTGAAAAACAGGCAAATGCAAAAGCAATGTTTAATTTCTATCATGCAAAATAATAGAGCAAAAAAGCAGAGCGCCAATCAAAATGCGTAATAATGGACGGATTCATTTGGCGAGATGCATCTGCTGGCATCCATTCACGTCAATCTGCTGCCCAGTGGCCTCAGGTGGGACTAATTTAAATTAAGGTAATCAGAATCACATTAGTGTGATTGAAGGGCTTATTAACTCGCATGGTTTTCCACTGCAAAGGTCATGGGGCATACGGTTTTGCCTTAATCCCCATAAAGTTGGTTAGTTCCTGCGGTCGCCTGTCGGGGACTCGACGGCATAGATACCCAGGTGTCATTGTCCCAGGCCAGCTCCGGGATATTCCTTCCGCCTTCCACCAGGAAGGCAGTCATCTGCCGCATCCTTGGCTGCTCCGCGGCAATTGGGGTCGCTTACGGCGGACACAATACGTTGTTTCCAAGAAGCGAAGCCTTGCTCCTGCACTCCCATCCCCGGAAGCGCTCCTCCCCCCTAGGCATCCTGCGACCCACAACTTTTACACCTCGAAAAATAACTGATAAGTCATGGCATGCACTCTGAGATCCTTGTATTAATTGAAGGAAGGTCTCCTTGCTAACAATGTCCCTAAGGACAATCTTATAAACATTAAGTTCCTATACCAATTTCTTACAACGAATTGCAGCTTAAATTGTAGTTCCTAGACAAATTCAACTTGGAAATAATTCTCCAATTGTTCCACTTATTTTTTCGAGTGCAGGGAGGGATAAAAATGTGCTCGAAATTGTTGCGTGCAATAAAAGTAAGCTCCGGTAACGTGGACTGCCGTCAGCCGGAGCCGGAGCCGTACCCGGAGCCGTAGCCGTAGCCGTAGCCGTGGCCGTTGCCGTAGCTAAAGTGCAACGTGGCTGATGTTGCTGGTATTTAAATGCCATCGCCCAAGTGCTGCGAAGTAGGAATTGCACGGGGGTGGTGCCCCAGTCGGGACTGGGGCTGGGTCTCTGGGGGGTGGGGCCTGGTGCAAATAGTACAAATGAAGTGGCACGCCAGTCAGACAGTCGCTTGAAATGCTTCCGGCTGCCCCGTGCAACTGCCCCAGCCCCATTTCTGGCGAAATCCCTCGCAGTTGGCACTTCATCTGGCTGGCGCACTTTATTATGTGAAATTAATTTTAATTAAAATATTTTGAGCTTCCGAAATGAGCGGAAAAAAACCGAAAACCTGTGTTAAAGTTAAGCTTCCTTCATCCTGCCTTAGAGGGGGAGAGTTCATAAATAATGAGGCATCTTGTCATCTATTCTGTCGAAATAATATTAAGAATGAATGATTGTTCTGTAAGCTATAGGAAGTTTCGAATGTAGCGACTGCCACACTTTCAGGAGGTTTTGTTGAAGTATGCACCTGGGCACACTATAACAACAGTTTGTTAAATGAGGATACTTGCGATTCAAGGCTTTTGTTTTGGTTAAGTAAATGAGATAAGCCTTCTTAATTCCTAATTGATTCTTAATTGATTGCTGAAATAATAGCCTTAGTTATTTATTATTTTTTTTTTTAGCTAGCTTGGTAATTTAGCGCTTTGAAATCGCCCTAAAAAACCGTTAACAGGAACGCCGCGATAATGATTGCCACAGTTCGAGGTGACAGTGATGAAGCCGTCGGCTGACAGCCTGGCTCTGGGCCCTGCTCCGGCGCCAATGCCCTGACAGATGCCCGACAACTGATTACACACACCCCACTCTCCTGGCCACCCACGGAACACACACTTCTGAGCCAAGTCTGTTGGCGGAATACATTCTACAATCCGCACTTTCGCGGCATTGTTCTTCGCTTGGATTACTCAATGTGTTCCCTCCATGGCAGTCTGTGATCCCTTTGATTTCTCACAGTTGGACTCCCTTGCTCACGAGGAAGATCCTTTGTGCCATTCACCAGTGAAAACCACTGATTTCAGAAAATTTAACAATACCCAACAGGTGGCAAGGTATGCCCTGGCTTTTTGTGAATTGCCAAGGCTTGAAATATCCCCAAAATGTGTTAAAGCCAGTAGAGAATTGTGCTCGCATATATAACTATTACTATAACTTAAATCATACTCTAAATCTATAATTTTAATGAGGAAACTGAGCGTTGCTCAGCCGTGAACCACCCCTGAAGCCATTCAAGCCCGCCTCCGATTCCGGCTCCCGGAGGCAGTGGCTCATGCATGTGTCCAATTACAATTAGAGGCATCTTAATGCGCCCCAGCCAGGCCGAAGTGTCTGTAGTGGAATCAATTAATATTGGCAATGGGCACCAATTAGCGATTGATTAATTAGAATTGGATGGTGGTCGGGATGACTGGGAGGGCTGCTGCCTTTAACCGGGGATGGGAATGGGTATCAGGTGGCTGCACATCGCGTACAAGACATCAATTTAAGCCAAGTAATTATATTAAATGCGTCTTAAGCAACTTAATAATAATCTATGATAAATAGTTGGTCATTTGTTGTAACTAAAGAGGATATGTTGCATCTTCAAATTGCTTTTTATAGCAGAGAAACTAAAAACTGCTTGGGAATTTAGAGGGAAAGCTAGTGTATAACAGAGATTTTAGAGGTAAATTAATTAACCCGCATCTCCTATGAACAGAGAGTTTATAAAAAATATGCCAATTAGATTCTCTTAGAAATCACACAGAAAACTAAACAAAAATTGTAAAATGGTAACATGGCCAACATAAAGGGTAATCCCCACATTTAGTAGAAAAAATCGAAGCTGGGATTGGTAGAGAAAAAAAGGTTACTGGCAACTTTAATACCTTAAATCGGAAACATCGGTGCCTGGTTTACCCAAGGAAATATACACATTTATGCACAAAAGGCCATCAGGACAGCCAGATCCGGATGAAGAGCGTTCCTGTCGGGCTGAAAATGCTATCTCTGGGAATCTATCAACTTTTATTCCTACTGCAGACGAGCTGCTGACCCGCCGGAGCACAGAGGGTCGGTGGAGTCAATAAGCTGGCAATCAGGCGGGAGGAAGCATCAATAAATAAATATAAGTCCGAGTGGACACATCCGGGGGCAGCGCCGGCACTCGGTTGCATCATTATGTCGTTTGCCAATTTACGACGGGTCTTCCTTTGGCTCTGCCGGGCAGTCAACAATTTAGCCATTATTTTCGAGGGCGGAGGAGGAGGAGGAGGGCCTTATAGTGCCGAACTATCAAAGTATAATGGCCCAAACGTTGATTTATTTGCATTTTCATTTGTTTTCCTCTCCGCCTCTTATGCGAAATTGTTGCACAATTTGCGGATATTATTACAGCCATTATTGAAAATTACTTCAAACAATGCAGTTTAAATCTGGTGTAGTATCGAGTTGCCAGTTGGGTCTCCTCCTGGACACGAGTAACGTGAGTCAGGGAGAGTCCTGGCCCAAGGGCCTGCTGCAGTAATTAAGCTTCTCCCAACACTGACTGGTATTGAAAGCCAGTCCTGCCAGTCCTGTCTCCCTTCGCCTCAAGTAGCCGAGATATGAGTCTAAAATCCTGTTTTGCATTCCCCCAAAAGTCAGAGTCAACAGCAGGAGCATCAGATATTGAAAGCAACTGGTAGCCATATGATATCACGTATCGGTCTTACCGATACTGAGGTACAAAAACGTTGTCTGCAGGTTGGAATCTTGGTTGTGGCCAGAGTCAACACCACGACTGAGTGGAGAACTCTGGCCGATATTAAAACGAGCCTGTTTGTGCCCACCTGGCCCGAGGACAGCTCTGCCAACTGCACTCTCTGCTTTCGCTGGGCTCTTTGAATCAGTTCCCAGATTACTCCCGCGCCTCGGACTATCGGAAGTCTGTTTTCGTTAATTATCCCTTGGCCAGGCCCGGGACAAACTATGTGTCGGCTCGGGACGAGGGGAAGGTGAAAGCCAAGTTTCGGCCCGGCGGCCGTTGTCATAAAACTTTATCCCTGTCATTACAAACGCCTTAACAGCTAGATCAACATGCCGCAAGTGGCCGCCCAGGACAACAGCACAGCCTCCGCCCTCCGCCCTCCACTTGGCCACATCCTTTAGCCCCCCGGCCCTGGCTGCTCGGGGGCTCACTTGGCTCCTTCGGCAGCAAATGTGAAAAGAATAAACTCGGGGCAGGAAAACACTCGCCAAAAATGGCCCACACTCGCAACGTCTTTAAATATAATAATAATATATTTGTTTAGAGTTAAATCATTTCAAATGGTGTTCAAAAGCAAGCAGGGATTTATTGTAACTCCTTGACTTACTTCTTAAGTTACTACTACTTAATTACTTCATTTTATTTACAATAATGCCTAGGAAATATCTTTTTTAACTGACCCAAAAGTGGGATAAAATGATTTATTTATTCATTGTAAATACTAAGCTAAAATAAATTAAAAATTCAACTTCGATAGGAAACCCATTTAATTAATGAATATATTTTTGAATTTTGTGCACACTTTCTGGGCTTTCTTTGTGTAGGACTCTCTAAGTCCTGCCAAAAAAAAAGGGAGTGAGGCCGCTTGCTCCTTTTCTGTTATTCTATTTCTTGTCCATAATTTTTCTCTGTTTTTCTTGGGGCGGAACGGGCACGGGCACGGGACGGGGACGGGGGGACTTTGTTGCTGAAACATTTATAAGGCTCTCCGTCCGTCCGTCAGACGGTCGTGGCTGTCCGCTTGCCTTGGCCCATTCATCCATTTTCATTTCATTTCGGCTCGTTTCATTCACTCCGCCGCCCCTGAACATGTGTTGTAGTTGTGCAAATCCAATTTCATTCGCCTTTTTATTTATTCCCGGCTCCTTTTTGCCAGTCCTGTGTGTTGTTGCCCGGTTAGTGAGTTGCCCAGCGCAACGTCTTGCGACTTTCGCCTAATGTCCAAGGTCCCATGTCCAAGTGCCACTCCAGTTCAGTTTCGCAGCCTTCTGGCCAAGAACTCCCTGAAAACCGCCCCCGGCCCTGGGCTCCCCGATTTCGGGTCAGCCAGCGGCATAAATTATCGGCCCCAAACTGGGATCCATCGGGAAATTCGCACCCTGTCGCGGCCTATGCAAACAATCAGCAGAAAATGCCCAGAACGGCAAGTATCCCAAGGATTGGAAATCGGGTTCCCTCTGAAAGTCAAGTGAGCCCAGCGGAAGTCGACACAGTCCCCAAAAATCCGCTTTAACAGGGCCTTCCTAAAATATAGTCATCAATTAATCGTAAACAATCGATATTATTAAAGCAAAAAAACATTTAAAATACAAGTAAAAGCAGCTACAGAATTTCCCCTCTCTAGAATTCAAACTTAAAACAAGTATAATAAGTAATTAAATTTAATTAAGTTCAATACTTAAAACTTCAATATTTCTTAAACCTAGACTAGACTAGAGCTGAACCAATATTGATATTAATCAATTTTCTGCACACAAATATGGAAAATGTTCATCGATATGAATCGATTTAAAATCGTTTTTTTGTATAAGAAATCAGTGGGCAAACTTCGCTCCCAACTAGCCCTGTTTTTGCAGTGCAAAAAATTAAGAAAATAAAAAAAGTGAACAGACCTGCTCTAGTGCTGTGCACACACACACACCGCCCTCAAGTGGCTGGAAGCCAGAATTGTTAAAATATGGAGAGCTTGTTTACTTGCCACTAGGATTGATTGACAAACCGTGAGATTATTTACGAAACTGAATATTTGAGCAGCTGCAGTTGATGTCAACGTAGTTCGTTGTGCTATATATCCTCCGTTGGCCAGATTTAGGCCACCACTTTAGACTGAGCTCAGAATTTTCTTTGATTTAAATTTGGGCATGGAACACTCATACGCACTGTTGTCCCGGCTTTCATGTATATTCACCTGCAAGCCATTTAAAGAGCATTTCCCTGAATGGGGCCTTGATACTCGATCTGGCCAGGAAGTGTGCATTCTGTTGGTATTAATTTCTATTGCTAACGAGCCAGGCTTCCAGCTCCAGCTGCAACGCCTGACAGCCTCGTCCCTGGACTGTCCTACTCCTGAAAGCAGCCAAAACTGAAGCTGCCAAGCTGCCTCCGAGAACTAGTTAATTTAATATAAATACATCTGAATAAGCCAGAGTATAAAGAATGCATGCCCCAGCCCCAGCATCCTTACAATTTGCATACTCGCCTGTGTGCAATTTGCATTTGGCTTGCTAATTAAAAGGGCCGCACCGACACCGACATGGGGTCTGTGGATTGTCGGTCAGGGAGCCTGCTCCCGACTCCCGGCTCCCAGCTCCCAGCTCCCGGCTCCAAGGTATCCTCGCACATGCACATATGTGTTCTTTTCGAAGCTGCAACGCCTGTCCCTGTTTCCGAGGGCACTAAACGCTTCAAACGCTTAGCAAAAAAGCCCTTAGCCAATCCCCTTATTACGGGAGTTAGTGCAGTGAGAAAAGGTTTCTAGAGGAGTTTGCATGAAAATACAGAAAAAATCAAGTTCGAGAGGGAGAAATGAAGTATATAGAATATATATGTAGAGAATATTTAATAATATATTCATCTGCTGTTAACCATTTTATGGAGCATATTTAAAGTGAGCACTCCCCTTTAGGTGCTGATATTTTCCTTCACTTATTTATTATTCGGGAGAGGTCCTGAAAAAGCCATTAATCACAGAGTTTTCTGTTCCGTGTGTACTCAGAGCTGCTGGTGTTTTCTCTGCGTGTACACACACGCACACTCACCAGGCGCAACTTTTTAATAAGCCAACGCGCGAGTCTGGGCCAGAGTGTAGGCTGGCTTTGGACTGCCACTTGACACGGTTGGGGCCGGAGGAGGGCCAACTTTCCCACAAAATGTGCTAAATGTGTTAGCTCAGTAATGCACTTTCGCTTTTGTTTTTTAGTTTAAAAATGAATTAGCAAGGATTGCTATTGAATAATTCAAGCCAGACTAGAGCAGCATCGTTGCTTATCGATATGAAATCAGAGTTTGCATATCAAAATATCGATTTTGTTCCCCTTTCTAGTTCTGAGTCTTTGCCTTGGCAGTGTGAGGCGGTCGAAGTAACTGCTAATTTGTTGCGCTGCAATTAATTGGCGCTCTGGCCTCTGACTGTTGACTGTTGACCTCCTCGTGGAAGAGGATCTTGGTCTAGACTGCACTGGACACGCCCGCGGAATCCACGCCTTTGGGTGGCGAGTGGAGCCACTTGTTGAGTCGCAAAGCCGAGGCGAGTTCGAACTATTTACTCAAGTTCTGGTGCCAGTTCAGGCTCCCCCCATTGCTTTCAAGTATTTCGCAGAATTCTGCATTTTACTAGTGGTTTCAGTGGCTCTCAGAGGTTTTGGGTAATTAAGAAAATAATGCTTCTTTGGCCCGCAAAGTGAGTTCCTTGGAATGGCAATATTTTCGAGGGATATCCTTCGGTTTGCGTAGGCAACTCAAAAAGGAATGTGTACTACCAACCTACCTCCTTAATCCAAGGAATGGCTAACAAGAAGAAAATCTATATATAATCTATATTCATTAAGCTTGTTTATAATTAAACCTGCCAGTGGTTTTAGAGCCTCATTACTCGGTAGTTTGTATTTATTCTTACCCAACCTGCACTGAGTAGATTCTTTCCACTTTATTTTTACTCTACATGGAAGGTGAATTAATAGCCATTATCTTCCCGCATCGAGCTTATTTTTGCTTATATTCCGACTCTGTAAGGACTCTTTAGTTTGACGTATATATTCCCAATTAATCTATGAATTCGTTCTGTATTTTTCTACTCATGCCCTGCCAGGTATTCAGCTGGAAACTAATCCCTAGCCCACTATAGACTACGCTTTTTGTGGCTATCAGCCTTTGGCATTGCAATCATTCATCAAACTATGAAGAGCTCGTGTTTTTTGGCGGTATCAGTTCGCTTTTTGCCAACTCCTCCCGTGAAGGACGGCTTTGAACCTTGAAAGTGAAATATTGTATTTTATTTGGCTAACTTTTTATTTTGCGGCACCTCATTTACATGCCCGATGGGGGGTATTCCCGGGCTCAGGCTCAGGCCCCGTCCATTGAAGTTGGGTGTCCAGTCCAAAAAAGCCGCCATTAAATAACTTTTTACCCGGCGACATTTGCCCCATGTTTCTCTGTACAACCAAGGGCGCTCTTTCTCTATATATATTTATATATGTATATTCCGGGGCGTATATAAAGCCATAGAAGCGTGTGCTCCAGTGACACCTACATCGGAAGCGGGATCTCTCCCGCTCCAGCTCCATCGGCAACTTGAACATCAGTTTCCACGAGACGCGGCGGCGACGGTCTGATAACTTTTCAAATTTAGCCGCTCGGAAAAGCTCGGGGAAAATGCGGAAAAAGCGGCGGAACACTGGGGGGGGAGGCGGCGAAAGTATGCTAAGTATTTGGCGGGTCGCAGTTTACACGGCCCCGCCCATTGAATACCCACTCCCACACCCACACCCACTCGGCGGCTCTCGAGTTCGCGAGCCTGCCAAAGAAGGTCGCTTTCAATTAAAGTTGAACAAGCAAAGAAACTGGGGTATTACGGCCTTAATCCTAATCGCGGAGAGGGAGAGGCCCATAAATGTCATGGATCCGATTTTTGATATGGAAAATATGAGTGAATAAATTGTAACTGGCTTAAGGGATCATTTCTCAAGTGTTTCGAAGGCTCAAAGGCTTTTGCTTTGGCATAAATGGAGAAATGTATTTGTATTTAAAATAGGCTGTTACCTTTCACAAACACATTTTAAATTAATATAAACATACAAAAGCATAAAAGAATATAGGAAGTTATTCTTTTACGCTCCTCTTGAAATAAGAAAACTCATCTATCGATATTTTGCCATAGTTGCAGCAGCGATTATCAATCGATAGCAGGCAGTTGCAGCTCTGTTTTCAAACAACCACTATCGATAGATGGACTTCCGCTTTGGCAAAGAAAAGCAGAACTTGACTTGACTTGGACTTGACAGAGGAGACAGACTAAATACCCGCTTGCAATGTTAATATTTTGTATTCCTTTTCATTTTGTCTTTTATTAATTTCCCTTTGCCTTTTCCTTTATTCATTTCCTCTTCCACCGCTTCCGCTTTCGCTGTCCTATTCTAACCGCGATGCGTGTTCTCTCCTTGCATGTTACTTGGTCTGCGGTTGCATTCGACGACGGACCAATAAAAAACAAAAGATTTTTTCATTAAGAAAGAGAAAGCACAAAAGAAATAAAGAGACAATAAAAGAGAAAGGAGGAGAAAGCAAAGATATAGAAGGCGCGTTGGGAATTAAAATGGATACCAAGCTGGAGGCGCGTGGCCAGTTTCCGGCCTCGTTTCCGGACACGTTTAAGAACTTCTTTGCTATGATGAACGAAGACGAGGATCATGTGGGGCTCTTTGCCAATCTCCTGGAGGATAAGGTAGTCCCCGTCCCCGCCCCCGAGCTTCCCCCCTCGTCGGACCCTGGACCCCCAAGCCTCGACCCCTGACCCCCGTCCCTACGCCTACTGACAATAACCATCCTCCTCCGCAGGTAATACCCCGCCACAACAGCCCCGTGCCCGTCCAGCGCCAGCGCTACGGCGGCAGCATGCGGAGCCACAGCGGCGGAGACAGCTCCGGGCGCGCTGACCGCCACTACTCCCAGCAGGTGCAGGGCCAACAGGTGAGTCCCCAGCCCCCCCAGTTGCAGTTGCTCTCGAAGCCCTCAGCCCGAACCCTGCTCTGTCCCCCCGCACAGCACAACATGTCGGTCTACCACACGCGCAGCCGGAGTGGCAGCGGGGGCAGCGGCCCCGACCTGGTCTCCGCCCTCGCTGGCAGCAGGCACAACTCGCTGGGCCGCTCCCGGGCTGTGCTCAGCTACAGCACGAATGGCCTGAATGCAGTGGGGCCGGATGCCAGCTCCGGCAGTGGGGGGAGCCTGCTGGACAGCGCCATTCCGACTGAGGGAGTTGGACTAGAGGGCGGCGACCGGTTGGCCATGTACGGTGGCGGATCCAGTGCCAGTCTCCACAGCCAGAGTCAGAGCCAAAGCCAGAATCCCAGCCACGGCCAGAAACCGAAGCCGAAGGCAAAGACATCGTCTGCGACGGCGACCACAGGTTCTGGAGCGGATCGAGCCGGCGGAAGCGTGCAGGTCTGCAAGCACATCCAGTACTGCTGCCTCCACCAGGAGTCCTCGCAGCAGCAGCCCGCTGATCCCGGCCAGAAGCACGTGACCCTCGCCTGCGACTGCGAGCGGCTGAGGGAGAAGCAGAAGCGCCTCGGCCCCGACGGCGAGGACAACTGCGGCGTGATCAAGCTCCAGGGCTACGTCTATGGCTACGCTCCCCCCGCGGTCAAGCCCCCGAAGCCCGTCAAGATCCTGCCGCCGTCGACGTCCAGCGACGAGACGAGAGCCTCCTCGCCCACGGCCACCGCGGCGGCCAAGAACAAGAGTCTGCAGGAGCGGCAGGAGCGCACCCAGGCCCGGCACTCGGTCATCCTGGAGCGGGCCTTCGACTTCGGTGAGTGTTTTCAAAGGAATATCGAGTATGGAGTGCTAAATTCTACCCTAATTTACTATATTATTATATTATATATATATTATTATATTATATATATATTTTT
>VNKC01002679.1:0-12245 GCA_008042775.1 Drosophila pectinifera
TCCAAGGAACCATCTCGTCGGGAGTCGGTGGCGGAAAGCACCAAGGCAGAGAGCGTCAAGGCAGAGAGCATCAAGGCAGAGAGCACCAAGGATGAGAAGTCAGCACCTGCATCGAAGGAACCATCCAGACCAGCTTCCGTCGTGGAGAGCGTCAAGGACGAAGCTGAGACAGCAGAAAGTCGTCGGGAATCGGTGGCTGAGAGCATCAAGGCAGGCAGTGCCAAGGACGAGAAATCTGCCCAGGCCTCAAAGGAAGTATCCCGGCCAGAGTCCGTGGCCGAGTCCGTCAAGGATGAGCCCACTGCCGCTGCCGAGAAGTCCAAGGAGCCGTCTCGCCGGGAATCGGTTGCAGAAAGCCTCAAGGCAGAGCCGTCCCCAGTCGCATCCAAGGAGGCCTCCCGGCCGGGCTCTGTGGCTGAAAGCGCTAAGGAGTCAGCTGCCCAGTCGAAGGAGGCGTCTCGCCCCGAATCCGTGGCCGAAAGCACCAAGGCGGAGAGTACAAAGGACGAAGCTGAGAAGGAGATGTCCAAGGAACCATCCCGGCGAGAATCAGTGGCCGAAAGTGTAAAGGAGGAGAGCGTTAAGGACGGCAAGTCCCCGTTGGCCTCAAAAGAACTATCCCGACCAGAATCGGCTGCGGAAGGTGTCCAAGCCGAGGCTGACAAGTCCAAGGAAGCATCTCGGCGAGAGTCGGTGGCGGAGAGCGTTAAGGCAGAGAGCATCAAGGCAGAGAGCACCAAGGATGAGAAGTCTGCGCCCGCGTCGAAGGAAGCCTCTAGGCCTGGATCCGTGGTGGAGAGCATCAAGGACGAAGCTGAGAAAGCAGAAAGCCGTCGGGAGTCAGTGGCCGAAAGTGTGAAACCAGACAGCGCCAAGGACGAGAAATCTGCCCAGGCCTCCAAGGAAGCCTCGCGACCCGAGTCCGTGGTTGAGAGTGTCAAGGACGATGCTGAGAAGTCCAAGGAGCCTTCAAGGCGGGAATCAGTCGCTGAAAGTATAAAGGCGGAAAGTACAAAGGACGAGAAATCCCCAGTGGCCTCCAAGGAGGCTTCCCGACCTGAATCTGTAGCTGGAAGCGTGAAAGATGAGGCGGACAAGTCCAAGGAACCCTCCCGTCCAGCTTCAGTCGCGGAGACATCCCGACGCGAGTCTTTGGCCGAGAGCACGAAGGCGGAAAGTGTCAAGGACGCCAAGTCGCCCATTCCTTCGCGTCCCGAGTCCGTGGCGGAGAAGCTGTCGCCAGCTGCCTCCAAGGAAGCATCCCGGCCCTCATCTGTGGCCGAGACCGCTTCCTCGCCGATCGAGGAAGGTCCGCACTCCATCGCTGACCTGAGTCTCCCCTTGAAAGAGATAACCTCCGAAACGAAAGGCAAACTCCCAACCATCTCGAGTCCCGTAGACGTGGCAGAGGGAGACTTCTCCAAGGCACAGGTGGAGTCGTCTTCGTCGCCGTCTGCTCCTGCCAAGCCCGCGGAGCAGGCCCAGTCCGATGCTGCGCACACAGCTTCTAGTCCCGTGGACGAGGCCTCACCTGTCCTGGAGGCCAGCGAAGTGGCTGAAGAAGTGGCCGACCTGCTGGGCCTCGAGAAGACCTCGTCAGAGACCAAGTCAGAGAGCAAGGTAGAGACCAAGACAGAGACCACGTCAGAGGGCAAGTCAGAGACCAAGCAGTCCGAGACGTCGTTATTCGAGACCATATCCTCCAAGGTGGAGCAGAAGGTTGAGAGCTCGGTGAAGCAGGTGGAGCAGAAGGTTGAGAGCTCCGTGAAGCAGGTGGAGCAGAAGGTCGAGAGCTCGGTGAAGAAGGTGGAGAGCACTGTGGCCGAGACCCTCGAGCAGGTGAGCAGGGAGAGCAGCGAGCAGCTCACAGAGCTCCAGTCCGCACTGGACACCAAGATCAGCAGCGTGACCAGCCTGTTCAGCACCGCAGTGGATGCTGCTGAGAAGAAAGTCCAGGAGGTGACCGAGAAGATAACCGGGAAGACCGAGACAACCGAGACGAGCGAGACAACCGAGAAATCCGAGACCAGCGAGAAAACCGAGACCAGCGAGAAAACCGAGAAGACAACAACGGAACAGGTCACCAAGGTGAGCGAGAGCTCCTCCACCTCCACCACGGAGAGCAGTCTCGATCTGGGAACGTTCTCGGAGCTGCGCGAGACCCACATCACCACCGTTGGCTCGCCCGAGTTCACGGTCACGATCTGCGAGCGGGACGAGCCCGTGCTGCACGACATTAAGGAGGAGGACGACGAGGATCATCGCTTCTCGCCGCCCAGCGATGGTGACAAGACCGGCGTCATTCTGCCTCCCCAGCCGATGCGACCCCTGTCGCCGCGCGAAGAGGAGGTGGCCAAGATCGTGGCCGACGTGGCCAAGGTGCTGAAGTCGGACAAGGACATCACCGACATCATACCCGACTTTGACGAGCGCCAGCTGGAGGAGAAGCTGAAGACCACCGAGGAGGACGGCGAGCGCAGCAGCTCCCTGGAGATTGGCGTGATGAAGGTGGAGATCGAGTCGGAGAAGTCCTCGCCCGACCAGAAGTCCGGCCCCATTTCCATCGAGGAGAAGGACAAGATCGAGCAGTCGGAGAAGGCTCAGAAGGCGCAGCAGGCCTCTGTCTCCCTGGCCGAGCACAAGGAGGAGGACAAGCAGGAGGGCCAGGTGGCGTCCAGACCCGAGTCCGTGCTCTCCGAGGCCAGCCAGAAGAGTGAGAAGCCGGAGAAGGTGGAGAAGGGTGAGAAGGTATCGCGTCCGGAATCGGCCGCCAGCCAGGCCAGCGACAAGGAGGCCAAGACATCCCGGCCAGCCTCCAGCGCGGCCAAGGATGCCGACGAAGAGACCATAGATGCCCTCGAGTCCCTGCTCCGCTCATCCACCTCCACAACCACCACCAGCACCACCACGGAGACCAGTGAGAGCAAGAAGCTGGAGGAGAAGTCCAAGTCCAGTGTGGAGTCGCTGTCCAGCACAGTGACCAAGACCTCGGTCCTTCAGCTGCGCAGCGAGGAGTCCACCAGTGACTCCCTGAGCAGCAGCCTCAAGGTGGAGGACAGCTCCCGTCGCGAGTCCCTCTCCAGCCTGCTGACCGAGAAGGGAGGCGTCAGCATGAGCACCAGCACCAGCCTCAAGGAGGACACCAAGGACACCACTTCCCAGCTGGAGGAGCTGCTGGTGCAGTCCGAGGAGTGCTCCTCCGAGTCCATTGTCAGCGAGATTCAGACCAGCACCGCCGCCGGAGCCGCCGCTGCCCAGAAGGTAGTCAAGGAGTCGCGGGAGCTGATGAGCGAGGCCAAGGAGACGAGCAGCAGCAGTTCCATGCGGGACGAGAACCTCAAGGAGACCGTGGCCGAGTTTCTGGCCACCGAGAAGATCGTCTCCGCCAAGGAGACCTTCAGCGCCGAGGCGACCAAGACGGCCGAGGAGTGCCTGAAGAAGGCCAGCGCCAGCAGTGCCTCCAGCACCACCGCCTCCCAGCGGGCACTCTTCGTGGGCACGGACGAGTCGCGTCGCGAGTCCCTGCTGAGCCACGCCAGCGAGGGCCGCCTCACCCACAGCGATCATGAGGACGAGGAGCCCGACGAGGACGATGATGAGCGGGCCAGCGTCAAGGAGGGCCGCTCCAAGTCCATTGCCACCATCATGATGACCAGCATCTACAAGCCATCCGGAGAGGAGATCGAGGACATCCAGTCGATCGTCGAGGAGGAGCACGAGCAGGTGGAGTCTGCCGTCAGCAAGACAACAACTCTGCTGCAGTCCAGCGAGCAGATCACGAGCAGCACCAGCAGCAGCTCCAAGAAGGAGGAGGCCTCCTCCGCCAGCTCCTCCTCCAAGGTGGAGTCCATCACACTCACACAGATCGAACAGCAGCAGCAGTCTGGCCAGGATCAGGCCGAGGCCGCTGACCGGAAAACACCGCCCACGGCGCCCGTCAGTCCCAGCGTCAAGCCCTTGTCCACGACGGCAGCCGGAACAGCAGCTGCAGTTGGAGCTGGAGCTGGAGCCGGCGGAGCTGGAGGAAAGTGCGAGTCGAGTGCCGCCAGCATTGTCTCCTCCTCGTGCCCATCGGGCCCCCTGTCGCCGAAGGACATCAGCGGCAAGTCCAGTCCCGGTGCCCTCACCTCGGAGAGCCAGTCCATACCCACGCCGCTGGGCCGGGAGTCGCACACAGAGACGCCGGAGTCCTCGCCCAAACCCACATCACCCTTTCCGCGCGTCACCAAGGACGAACTGAAGTCGTTGGAGCTGCACCAAGAGCAGGAGCAGATCCTAGCCGGGGCAGGAGCAGTCGCCGGAGCCGGGCAGGGACAGGGATCGGAGGCCGAAGCCGATCTGCCCGAGCTCCATGAGCTGCGGGGCATCGAGAGCACCACCGCACTCAGCGGCAGCACGGAGAAGATCATCACTACGACCATTACCACGGTGACCAAGGTTATATCCGCCGACGGCAAGGAGATTGTGACCGAGCAGAAGACGGTGACGACCACGGACAGCTCGGAGCCGGACAGCGAGAAGGTGACCATGGTGACCACCACGCGCACCACCAGCGAGAGCGAGCGCGACCAGCAGCTGCTCCCCAAGGAGGTTACCCTGCTGCGCGGCCTCTATCGGGCCAGCACCCCGGGCAGCGAGGATGACGACGACCTGCTGCTCCCCGGGTCTCCGCGCAGCGCTACCAGCTACGAGCTCCAGCACTCTAGCTCCGGCGTGAGCAAGCGCTCCGACCTCGACGCCGATGGCGATGAGAGCCAGGACGACATTCCGCCGCAGTACGGCAGCGAGGAGCACTCGACGGCACGCTCGGTGATGATGCTGCCCCGCACTGCCGATCCCATGGCCACCTCGTTCTACGGAGCCCTGCCCCAGGACGACAGCTTCGATGCCGCCCCACTGAAGCCCCACGGCATCACCGATCCCATCCCAGTGCCGACTCAGTCCGGCAGCAGCGGCGGCGGTGGCGACAGCCAGTCGTCGGAGAGCGTGGAGAGCAGCAGCCAACAGACCTGGGCCGGACACAAGTTCCTCGACCAGGCGGACAAGGACTTCCAGCGGGCGCTCGAGGAGCATGTTCAGGCGCGCGGCGCCGATGTCATGTCTTCCGTCACCGCCAAATACTCGTACTCGCCCTCCAAGGCCGACGAGGTGGAGGAGCAGATGGCGAGCGGCACCGCGGAGCGCCAGCGCTTCCCGTTGAGCGATGTCCAGCGCATGCGGGTGGCCGACACGGGCTTCGGCACCGTTGGCCAGCAGCAGGAGAAGCTCGAGAAGAAGGAGGAAGCTCCAGCCCCAGCCACAGCCGCAGCCGCAACCACTACTCCAGCAACAGCCGCAACAACCACAACCACAACGAGCTCCTCCACTGGCGCCCTGCCCAAGGACCGGCTCGAGGAGTGGGGCAAGCCCTTGGGTCTGCCCTCGCCGGCTCCACTGCCCGTGGAGGGCGGGGCATCCGATATCCGTACTACGCCCAAGAAAGAGCGTAGGATGGTGGCCACCAAGACACGGCTGAACAACGAGAAGAATCTGCGCAAGCGCAGCGAATCGCCGAACAAGGCGAACGTGAAGAAGCCGGCGCCCGTCTACGTGGATCTCACCTATGTCCCGCACAACGGCAACTCCTACTACGCCCACGTGGACTTCTTCAAGCGGGTGCGTGCCCGCTACTATGTCTTCTCCGGCACGGAGCCCAGCCGCCAGGTGTACGATGCTCTGCTCGAGGCCAAGCAGACATGGGAGGACAAGGAGTTAGGTGAGTTATCCACTTACGCTTCCAGGAAGTAGTTTCTCTGATTTCGTATATATTCCCTCCCTGCAGAGGTCACCATTATACCCACATACGATACCGATGTGCTGGGCTATTGGGTGGCCGAAAACGAGGAGCTGCTAGCCAAGCACCGCATCGACCTCTCGCCCTCCGCCTCGCGCTGCACCATCAACCTGCAGGATCACGAGACCTCCTGCTCCGCTTATCGTCTGGAGTTCTAGGCCACCGCAGGCCTCTTCATAGCCTTCGACGATGCCTAGGAGGGAAGCCAACCAACCAACTAAACCAACACACCATGCACCCAACCACCACGACTAGGAGAAGGAGGAGAGCTCTGCCAGAGGCTGGAGTCCATGCATAACTTGTAAAGTGATTGGACTCGAGGGCTCTGGCAGCAGGACGACTAGCAACAGCAACAGGAACAGGAACAAGGAGGATGGAGCAAGGAGCAGCATGACACAGAGGCGGAGGAGATAAGCAGCAGGACGCAGAGCTGATATATGGCGGAGTCCCGGGGTCACGCGATATTGACGCCACTTTGTTTGCCATTAATTGCCGTCTATATTGAGCTTTCGCCGCGCTTACAGAAGAGCTACGTAATTAATTGATATTTTATTTTGAAGAATTAATTACCAAACAAATGAAGCACCTCCTCCTCCTCCAGGCAGAGGAGGATACGCCAGTCAAGCGCTACCTTTGTCTAGAAATCCAAAGATCAAAAAATAGCTAAAATATACAAAGCAAAAACTAAAACCAAAGAGGACACAAAACGAGACAAAGCGACGAGGAAGAAACTAAAGAAAAAACTAAGATAAAAACCAAAAATAATACACAAAAAGAAAAGAAAAGACAACTCGATATATATATATATATATATATATATGAAGAAAAAGTAATATTCATGTTTAATGTATTAGTCTCTAAACTTTTACGAGGTGTTTTGAATTTTAAAAGCGAGAAAGAAGCATTAACCAACTGCATCCAGTCAGAGCGCTACGTAGTTATAGGATACACACCGAGCAGCAGGCAGATCAGGAAGAGATCCGGAGCCGGATATCCAGTCCGTTCGACGGATCGAGAAAACTTAATCAAGCCCCGCGACAATGATTACAATCTAACCTTTAACCTTTGAGCAGAGCCAATAATCCATGAAATCCAGATACACCTTAAACCCGATGATCCCCGACGATACACCATATCCAACACCCAATCCGTATTTCCGTTCTCACATTTCTTTTTATTTCAGATCCTAATTTGTTTCGAAGTATCAGAAGACTAAACCCAAACAAGAGCAGCTCTATATAGCAAACGAAATACGTACACTTCCAAAGTAGGGAGATAAAGGATAAGAAGGAAGAGAGATGAGCAGGCAGGGAAGAGCAAGGACGACTAGGAGGATGGGACTAGGAGGGGCAATCGATTGCTGTTGCTGGTGATGACGATGACGATGATGACATATGTAGGTGGTAGGAACGGTGAGAGGTCGTGGAAAGACGAAGACAAAGTCAATGCTGATGATACTATATAAGGATACAGGATACCAGGGGGATGGGGTAAGAACTGGGGACTAGAACTGGGGGCTTGTGATGGGGATGGGATGGGGTTGGGGTTGGGCTTGGGGTGGGGTTTTAAGGTTGGTTTGGGGCGATGGAGACAGCTATTTGTGAGACAAAAGCGGGACGAGAGCAGAGAGTCATAACTATAATACGATTAAATATGAAGAAAGAAAGGTACACACAAAGTGAATGTATGAAGGTTATTTTTCTATATTTTTTTTACTTTTTCATAGTCATAGAATAACAAATTTGCAAACAAAACAAAACAAAAAAACAAACTAACCGAGAGCAGGTGAGCAGGCGACACGGGAGAACCAGATTTAATCAATTTTAATCACAAGAAGTAATCAAGTAATCACAAAAAACGGAACAAGCAATTCGAGGCCACTAAAAAACAGTCCAAAAGAACAAATAAGCGATATCGAGCCAGTTACAATTATGAAAATACAAAAACCAAAAAACCAAAAAAGACACAAAGAGAAGACTCGGCAGACTTTTTTTAGGCTACGCGTATATATTTTTGTGTTGCTTTTTATATATATCTTGTATTAATTATGATATGTGCAACAGAGAAGCAGGCAGCAACCAATCCACATTCGGGAGGAGATTAGCGGGCAACTGACAACTGACAACTGACAACTGGCAAACCGTCCAGAGTCTACAAGCGTTTGATAAAAAAGCTAAGCGAACCAGCGAAATTTAAGCGAAATTATACACACACAGAGACACCCCCTCCCCCAAGTAGGGCTAAGAGCGGGACACTGGGATGCCAGGATACTAGGAGCCCCGTGTTCCCCGTCCCGTGATTGATATATACTGATTACACTGATCCGAGAGAGATCTTTTGATTACCAAAGCAGCAAAAGCATATTGCAGTCTCCGCTTCGAGGATTTTTAAAAGTAATAACCGAAAAAACAAAATACAAAAAACAAAAAACAAAAACTAAAAACACAGAACAAAAAAACAAAAACCTAAAAACAAAAAAACAAAGATAAAAAACATACATTTTATTACGTATATTAATTATTTTCGAAATTCGTGCGCTAAGCGAAACAAAACTAAAAAAAGGAAACAACAAGCGATATATAGATAAAGAATACTCCACACACATGAACTATATACACTATATATCTATATATACATGCATATATATATGTACTTGAGCGTATTGATGTTGCTTAAACAAAAAAACTTAAAAAACTCGAAAAAACCCCAAAAAAAAACACTCTTCCTCACAGCGAGAAGATCATTTTTGCCTTTCATGAAACGAATTTCCCCTTAAAACAAAGATATGAAATATGAAACTTGTTAACATTTGCCCCGTTTTGTTTTGCGACCTATATATGTAGTTTCGTTGAGAGATCCGATCGATCAGATCAGATCAGATCAGATACTAACCATACTCACACACCACACACAAGACATGTATCCATTGCCTTATTATCCAGAGAACAAACGATATCTGCATCCATACCTTATATACTAGCGTAAGAATCAATGTATCGTTATATATCGATAAATACGATATATATACGACCTGTACGAGCGTTTGTTTGTTGAATTTGCTTTTACTTTTTAGCAGCTTCGATTTAAATCAAATATACATACTACGCGCCCGGTTCGCACACACCTGCCGCCCTGCCAAGAGATCTATAATCGATAATCTATATAATCAATATAATGTAGAGAGCGGCGCGACGGGTCTTGTGTGTGATCCGTGTGCTCTATATAATCATTAGTAACAGCAAAAATGCATGCAGAGTAAATTGTTACAAAAAAATCAACGCTAACCTTACCGGCCGATGGTATACATAGGATATATCCGTAGCCATATATAGCCTATACCCAGGAGCGAGTCGGCGGAGCGGTGGAGTGGATGAGAGGAGAAGTGGAGAAGTGGAGGAGCGACCCCCCAGCACAAAGAGAGATGAGAATCCGATCGATAATCGATAATGGGCAGAGAGAGGTTAGCCGAGGAAGGGCAGGCGAAGAAATCGATATATATATGTATTACATTTTATGAACGTCAAGCTTATCTCAACTATTTCAAAAACCAAAAATCTGAAAATTATAATAAACGTATTTATGTGAAGCCCGGCGTCGTCTCTTCATTGTCTTCCAAGGTCCCATTTCCTGGGTCTCCGGCTCCAGTCCCCGGGCTAATTTCGGAGCCACCCTTGTTGAGGCGCCATGATTGATGGGGACCGCCATTGGACTGATGGCTTAATGGATAATGATGGATGATGGGTACTTAGGAGCTCCGGCAGCCTGATCCACCTGAAGTCACTGGCTAATCCCAATCATGTCCGCACTGCGTTGCGGAATCTGCTTGCGAGCGGTCGTCGGTTCTTGTCAGGTTTGTTGGATCCAGGGACTACAGTACCTAACGGCCTCCAGATCCCTTGGGAGTTCATTCGCACCCACGACGCGGAAATTCGATTAGCGGAACAGGGAAGAGATAAGGCTAATCGAATTGATATCTCGCCCTCCCCCAGATACCGAGGGCTATCCGGCAGATAGCGCTTAACATAGCATTGCATTCGGCATGGATACGCTGAGGGCTCTGGAGACGCTGCATCGCGTCTGCCAAGTGTGCAATCTGTGGCATTGGCACCTCGTCCTCCCCTCGCCGCCGGACACGGATGGCCTACTCCTGCGTCGATCCCGCTGGCTGGAGCTGTACGGCTGGAGCGTGCTGGCGGCAGCCACAGGGTTCACAGCCTACGGCCTCTTCCAGGAGAGCAGCATTCAGGTGGCGGAGGGCGGCGGTCCGAACAGCATCACAAGCATCGGGCACACGGTCGACTTCATACAGCTGGTGGGCATGCGGGTGGCTCATATGGCGGCCCTGCTGGAGGCACTGTGGCAGCGGCAGGTGCAGCGCGATTTCTTCGCAGAGCTGGGCGAGATCGACCGTCAGCTGGCCAAGGCTTTGAGGGTGGACTTGGATGGTGAGCGCCTCCACATGCGCCGGCAGACAACGCGCCGCGCCATGTGGTTCCTGTGGGGCTATGCGGTCAGCCAGAGCCTCATCCTGGGCGCCAAGCTGCTCGCTCCGGGTCACCACTTCCCAGTCTACTGGATCTACTACCTGCTGCCGCTGCTCGTGTGTGGCCTGCGCTACTTTCAGATCTTTACCGCTGTCCAGATCGTGCGCCAGCGCCTGGACGTCCTTCTTCTCGTCCTGCAGCAGCTTCAGCTGCACCAGAAATCGGCAGCTGCGGCAGTGACGGCGGATCCAGGACCAGAGGATTGTAGGAACCAGGAGCAGGCCGCTGTGGAACGTCTGATGGCCGTGCGAGTCGTCTACCAGCGGGTGTGGGTATTGGTGGCCCTGCTGAACCGCTGCTACGGCCTCTCCATGCTGATGCAGGTGGGCAACGACTTCCTGGCCATCACCTCCAACTGCTACTGGATGTTCCTGAACTTCCGTCAATCAGCAGCCTCCGTCCTAGACATTCTCCAGATCGTGGCCAGCGCCGTGTGGTCAGCCCCCCACCTGGGCAACGTGCTCGTCCTCTCGCTGCTCTGCGACCGAACTGCCCAGTGTGTGAGTAACTCGCCACCGAGAACAGGGAACCAGAACCCGGTGCTTACCATGTTACCATCTCCTTTCCAGGCCACTCGCTTGGCTCTGAGCCTGCACCAGGTGAGCGTGGATCTGCGAAACGATTTCCACAACGCCCTGGTGGGTTCTATTTTTTGGTTTGAGAACCTAAATAGATCATTAAATACTGTTTCCTTGACCAGATCACCCAGTTCTCGCTGCAGCTGCTCCACCAGCGACTCTACTTCAGTGCCGCCGGCTTCTTCAACGTCGACTGCACGCTCCTCTACACGGTGAGTGTGCTCCGAGGTTCGGTTCGGTTAGGAGGAAGCTAATCCTATGACACACTGCAGATTGTGGGCGCCACCACTACGTACCTCATCATCCTGATCCAGTTCCACATGAGCGAGTCCAGCACGGGCGGTAGATCGAACGGAGAGTAGGAGAACCACACAGGACTTACAGGATCTTATTTCTACAGAAATCGAATGTCAAATATCATCACTTTGCTGTTAATAAAACTCCCAAATTAATTGAGTGCTAAGATATGTTTATTTTAACCAATATACCAATGTCGTAAGCGCTCACATCAGTGCATCGTCGCTCTAATGTTTGTTCTTGAATGCCTCTCTCTCTTCCCCTCCATAAGATATACCAACGTCGTGAGCGGAGATCAGAGCCTTCCCCTTGTCTCTGCTTACGATATACCAATGTAGTAAGCGCTCAGATCAGCGCATCGTCGCTCTAATGTTTCCCCTCCATACGATATACCAATTTCGTAAGCGCATTGTATACGCATTATTGGGTTTAAAATATTCATAACTCAGTCAAAACAGCCTTAATTTCCAATCGGAAAGAGGAGCTCCCTTAGTTTTTATTTGGTTAATTAATCTGCATATCGACTCACTTGATTTTTTGCCAAACCTTGCTGTTAAGAGGATTTAATTAAATTTTTTTGAAAAATATAAGTTTAAAATAATCACAACTCAGTCAAAACAGCCTTAAATTCAAATCGGAAAGCGGTTCTATCTTTGTTTTTATTTAGTTAATTAATCTGCATATCAACTTTACAAATTTAAAAGAATAAAATTTTTCCCAATTTTTGACAATTTTAATGATGTAACCCCTTATCATTTTTTCAAAAATCGATCAAAATTTTTTTCCTTTGTTTTTATTATATTTAATTTCTAAATAATTAAGAATTTAGCGGCGAATCGGACAGTATACGGCATTTGGCTGTCATTCCATTTTTGGCCAAATTATGCTCTCCAGAAGACCTCAAGTATGCGGAAATTTAGGTCCTTAAATTGGCATTTTTATATCCTAATTTTTGAACTAATCAAACTTAAGAAAAACCATAACTTGGCCCAA
>VNKC01002680.1:0-12222 GCA_008042775.1 Drosophila pectinifera
GGGCGCTTATTTTCAAGAGGCAGTGTGATCCCGCTAGCGGTCATGAAATGTCCCGTTTCACGAGGCCCAGCGTTCACTCGCACGCTCTTGCTTTGTCTCTCCCTCCGGACTTCCAGTCCGCGAGAGCTTCTACTCCGCTCTCGCAAGCTTATGATTAAGTTTCTGTTGTTAGTTTCTAATTTACCAGCAGCCGACGAAGGCTAATAAAATGCAATACAATAAACAAATTTCAAAGGGTTAATTTTCCTGTTTCTACGTGGGATTTTGGGATTGTTCTTTCTTCGGTGGACAACTATTATAAATCTTTTTGTTTGGCTAAGAGTCCGCCCCCTCCACAACAGGAGGTTTTTAATGATAAGGTATAGAATTTGAGAAGGGTATCGGCACAATGCCTAAACTGACACCCTGTTATTCCAACGGAATCTGGCGAAGCAACAGGCTTGACGCGTTGAACATCTATAAGATGCGAGCTTTCGTTTAAGCTGGGCTGAAGATCAGGGGTCATGGTGTACGATTAATTCTGTTTTACGTCGATTGACGATGAATAAGTTATTTGAAAAATCTGAGCAAAAAGATCGGCGATTGCTTGATAGTGTCGTAGTTTCAAATGACAGCGAGTAGGCTTATGTTTAGCGTTGACAAAATTATAGATCTGTATTGAGTCCTGCGAGTCAAATAGTTTTTATAACACTGCAGTCCCAACATCGATAGTCACATTGAAAGTAGGATAATATGGATCCTCAAGTTGCGTCAGTGGAAGAAATTTCGTATATGTCTGACTTGAGCCAGTGGAATGTCAAACAGGCTATCAATAAACTCATGTTGTTCTGTAGTTAAAAGAGTATTAATTTGTGGACCAATTAGCTCTAAAAATGTTCAAGTCACCTAGATCTCCTAAATAGTCCCTTCCCGAATTGGAGACCGACTGTATAGCGGAAATGAGGTTCCACCAAATAGAAATTCGGATAATGGAGTAATGTGGGAACACGTAATATCATGAAATGATAGCTCCATACATAGGAATTTAACATCTTTGCTTTCCTCGAAAGTTTAATAATTCAGACATAAGGTTGGAATCAACCGCTATGGGGACACGTCAACTTCGGATTACCGGCCTTACCCAGGTTTTTGTTGACATAATAACCCAAGATACAATCGAAAGATTAGTAGAATATAAATATATATGTTTATATATATACATATATATTTTATGTATTAAAATATTTAGGAAGCCTATTTCGTAACGCATTCTGATAGGAGAGAAGGAAAGTTGTATAGTTTTTGGAACTGACAAACTGAAAGACGTAGACAGCACAACGTCATGGTCTGGCCTGTAAGACCTTGGACCTGGAAGACCTTTTCCTTTTTCTTAGCTGCGCACTTCTTAACAATAACAAATTCTGGCCAGAAGTTTTCAGAGCATATTGTGTTAAATAGCTTTTTTCGGGACATTTATTTTGAAAGATTTAATATCTCTAGCATATGAAAACTTGAATTATTCCACCTTTATTTTTAGATCTTGGGTTTTAGTTTTAACTTGAAAATTAGCAATTGCATCTTTATATTTTCGAGTAAGGGAAAGCCGTTATACCGTTTGTGGTACAGCTATAAGGCTTTCGGCAATACAGCCTGATTACCAATTATTATTACCAATTTCGGCCTGATTCCCTGATGTGTTTTCGGTTTCTGTGTTTGCGGTGGCGGTGCAGAGGAAGTTTGTGGTTGAGAACTCGCAACAATTTGTAGGGATTCGCTCAAATACGGTGTGCCATCCGCGGTTTATTTGCGCTTAGGTGACTCATATAAGAGCTTAGGGCAATTAAAATGGGAGTCCAGCGGCGAGAACATATTGTTACTTTTAGTTTGGTTTGCGACATAAAAAACAACATGCTCCTTTTCAATCCAATGCTTTTGAAATGGGTATCGGTCGTCTGGTCCGTACAATCTAATGCACTTGGCTATACTAAGCTACCTTGTTGAAATTACCTCCTTGCACAACACAATGAAAAAACTAAGATGACTGTGTGACGACATCGAAAATAGTTTGACTGCTTTTAACTCATTTGACAAAAATATTAAATATACAAGGAAAGCTGAGAAAGACTATCAATTAGCTTGAAATTAAATTTGAAATGGTACAGGAAACCAACCGCATCAGGACGACTCATTAACACATCTCTAGACGCACAAAAGGAGATAATGAATACAGCTAGTATCTGTATACACAGAATCCTAAGAATATCAGGCACGGATTATTACGAGGAAACCATTAAAAACATAAAATCAATTTTGACGGATATCGACTTTCCCAAACATATAATTATGTATGTATATCATGATCTACCAAACACAAACCAAACGATAAAATTAACAGACCATAAGTAAGAAAAGAAAATGTATATTAATATCATTATCTGAATGGCTAACTCAGTCTGACTGTTATGACAAAGAATATATTCAGGCGGGCTTCGGTTTTCACTTTCGCAAAATTCTTGCGAATTACTATCCAAAAATGCAAATTGGTGCTCAGGGTATCGCAAAACGCAAATGTTTTGCGAATTGAAACGGGCAAGGTTTTCTTTCCAAACTGAAAAGTGCTTGCATTTACATCAAATCGAATCTCATTTGAAAAAAAAATAGTTCACATATTGGCTTATTGACGTTGATTTCACACCGTCAGTAGATCTATCTGGAACGCATTTATTAAAAAGAAATTTTTTTCTGACCCCACCTTGAATTCGTTGAATAAAATATTGGCCGTCGACAACAACATCTTGCGAATTGGTTGCCAGGGTTGCCATACTTTTGGGGGAACGATACAATTCGGTTGAAATACTTAGAAAATGAAATGGTAAATGATATTATTTAGGAAGCGTAAAATAAGGTTTTAATAAAAAACCGTATTATTTTCATTATTTAAATGATTATTTAACTATTTAAAAATAGGATAAAGACCACTGGAACTAAACCCGTTTTCAGACTGATAATAAAACAATTTCTGCCTTTATATGGCTTAAAAATAAACAATTATTCAAATAAAACACTGTTAAACATTCTGCTTACTTCTTAAAATATTAATGTATGTTGTTTGATCATTAAGAACTATTAAAATTCCGATAATAAAATTATGATACATAGTTTGCGAAAACCGGAGCATGCATAAACGGACCCGCAAGTTTTTGGCCAAAACGCAAATCCCAAAAATCAAGTGAAACCCGGAGCCCCGATACATTTGATTTTTACACTTGCAAAATCACAGCAGTTTGTTTTTTTTTAACATGGCTACGCTTTCACTCCAAATATATATATCTCTTAATACCCTTGTTCTTTTTTATTTATGAAGTTTTTGAGTGCAAACAAATTTGGTCTGGGTTAGTACTGAGCTCTCTCCATCAGGTAGATTTAGATTTGTACACTCTGTACGATCCTCATTTATTCTTTTAATATTTTTATGATTTTAAAAATTTAAAATTTTTAAAAGTGCAGGGAAAACTTTGCTTTTTTGCTAGCTTACTACAATTTTGTTTAATGCGAAAAAGAATTAAATTATTAAGTTACTTGAAAGACTACTAACATTTTTAAGTTACTTAAAATAAAATTATTAACATATGATATGAGTTAAGTTTCGACTGATTACATATTTAAGTTAGAGAAAAGATTAAAAACAAGTATAACACATTAATTAAATACCTAAATTTTTATGTATGTAGAAATGTAGAAGAAGTTAAAATGGATAAAATAGTTTTTCAATAAAGTGTAAACTCCTTTAATGCATTTCAATGCAATTTTCTAATCGAACATCAAAAGTACTTCTTGTAACTGAAATATAAGTTTTTGGTATTTATTTTTGTGCCTGATAGTAATTTTTATCGTTATCGGTGCTGTCACGTTGGCTATGTTTTGTAACGCTCTCTTAGCGTTTGTTTATAAATGTTTTAGATTGTTTGAGAATTTACGGTGTTAAAATGGCAGACGATTTGCAAAACTACAAGCTACAATTACAACAGGTTCGGTTAATAAAATCTACATGTATATTACGATGAGTTAGTAGTGGGTACATATTTACATATGTCGATATATAAATACAGCATTATCTATTTATATCAAACCTAATGTGCATTAAAGTAGTGTTATATTGTTTCGATCGGGTGCAAAAGAATATTTTAAGTTTGGTTAATCCAAGCCTTTATTCGCCTCCTTCCTAACTTTGGTTTTTAGATATTTTCAGAATATGTACTTGCATATGACTGTATGCATACATACAAACCACGGCGGCCAAAAGTTTTAACACAACGTATAATTATTAACGCATCTCAACCACTTTTGTTCTTCTTTTTGTTAACCAAATTCTCTGTAATAATTTTTAATAGCGTAGTGTATGCAGAAGCATAATGTGTCAAAAGTATTTACATAAGTTATCAAACTCCATGACCATAACTTTCAGATTTTTTCCTGTCACGTTTTATGAAAGCCCAACATTTTCGATGATATTAAAATCAGGACTTTGTGGAGGCCATGGTACCACAGCCCGATCCAAGTCCTTTAAAAATGAAGTGTGAAAAGTCCTCTGGGACATGGTGTATTGTCATGTTGCAGGATCCAGTCGGTGGTTAGAAATACAATGGCTCGTAACTTATTTCGTGCAGGAGAAAAACAAAATTTCAAATGGACTAAACTATCAAAGATATCAGTAAAATTTAAACGCAGTATTTTTAGGAAACACTTAATTTATTAAAATAACAAAGAACGATTTTCCTAATCTATAAAAAAAAACTCCTCATTTAAAAACTAAAAAACAAGGCAATTCTGGCGCCGAAGCTTATTTCGTGCAAGTACTTTAAAAAACTGTAATTTAGTTAATTTGAATCGCTTTAATTTTTCGCTATATTAGTTGTTAATACTTATAAATACATATTCTATAAGTTTTCGGTGCTGGTCACACTGAATTTACAACTTATAGGGATTACCCAAAATTGGCGCCGCGAACAACAATCGAGCAAAGGTCCTTAAACATTTTAAAAGTGGAAAATCCCATCGCGCCATTGCCGAAATGGTTTCTCTAAGCCCCAGTACGGTACAATATATCACTCAAAAATTTGTTCATGAAAATCTAGTGACAGACAAAGGCCGAGATGCACCAGATAATATTTTTAACGATCACGCGGAACGCCGTCCAGAAAATCAAGGAAAATCCCAAGCTATCGGCTCCAAAAATAGGTACCGAGCTTGAGACCGAAATGGCCCAAAAATTTTGTCCAGATACAGTTCTCAACATATTGCCCAACCATAACTTTAATGGTCGAGTTCCAGAAGTCTTTCGTAAGTAAGAAAAATAAGAATATTCGTGTAAAATTCGCCAGCACCGTCGCTAAACCTAAATGTAATTGAACATTTTGATGGAAATTATGTACCTGGCGATCCTGTGCCGGGTCAGTCTACATAAGCGATAATTATGGTATGAAATGGGTTAAAAACAACCAGGATATAAATAAATAAATCTATCTCCAAAAGAACTAAGTTAAGTCCTATCGTGTGTTTTAACTAGAGTCATATAAAGAGATAGAAATGCAGCCCTTATAATTTTTGTAAATATTTAATTTTTTTGGTTGGGACTTTATTATTAACTTTATTATGTTTTAAATAATTTAATCAGAACTGTTTATTGTGCTTAGGAATAATGAACTTTTAGATAACTCGATCTTAGAAATGCTTCAGATTTAATGTATTTTAACACCCTTGCAAAAGTTTGCAATTGCCATGTTCGTCTGTCCGATTCTATGTAAATCTCGCAGTTTTCCAGGTATCCAAATAAAACATTGCAGGTAGTTTTCTTTCTATTGCAGGTTCGGGAAGGGCCATATCGGACGACTATATATATATATATCATCTGTGAAAACTGGAAAAAACTTATATTTTTCATTATAAATCTCTTACACCTCCAAATTTCTTGTTGCCAATGTCAATTAAATAAATTTTTTTTTTATATTTTGCTTTATAGGTGGAAGCAGCACTGCAAACTGATCCAGTAAATGAAGAGCTTTTAAAACTTAAAAGTGATCTGGGAGAAGTCATTACACTAACTCGTGATTTGATACATACACAACTAGAAGAACAACAAAAATCTTCATATGTAGAGCCTTCTTCAACTAAAACCGCTTCCGCCAATTACTTTGACGAAATTGAAGCTGCTCTTTTAGAAGCGGAAAAGTTTGTTTCAGCTGCAAAAATTTGGAAGATTGGTGACAAATGTCAAGCTAAATGGAAAGAGGATCGACAGTACTACGATGCAACAATTGAGGGCATATCAAGCGAAGGAGAAGTAAATGTAGTATTTGATGCATATCAAAATCGTTCTACAACAAATGTCAACGAGCTTCGAGAATGCAGTACACGCAACGAAGTTTTTCCTTCAAATAAGTATACATATTGATGACGGTAATGACTCCATCGTTTCTAACCACATTTTTTTTAGACGTCACAGGCCAAATCAAAAAGAGTATTTGAAAAAGCGAAAACAAAAGAAACAACAGCGCTTTAAAGACTTGGAGGAGGAAAGGGAATCTGACAAAAACAAATGGCTTAATTTTACAACTAAAAATCAAAAAAAATCTGGAATAAAGGTGAAAAGTATATTTGCATCTCCGGATAATGTAAGTGGCAGAGTAGGAGTAGGTACATGCGGCACAGCAGGAAAAGGCATGACTGATTTTACTATAGGCGAAAAATATAGAAAAGGTCTTTAAATATATGACAGTAATTCAATAAATTAACCCAAATGCTCTATTATTTCTTCTTAAATAAAAACAAAAAATTAATATATAATAGCATCTTTTAATTTGACATTTTAAAAAATGTCATTTTGGGTTTCTTTGCAGTTTACTGAATTTATTTAAGCTGGGACTGGTAATTGATTATGATTTTGAATTGATCATCGCATGTATGCGGTTCAATGAGAGATCGCAGATTACGTGACAAGATGAAACTTATTCGTACTAAGCATGTTTGCTGTATGATGTATTGCGATAATGCCTGGCCAACGAGTTAGAATTAATTAATGGGATTAACAGAAGGACTGTTTTGTCGCCACATCACAACTGATCATTTTTGTACGTCCTTGGCCCTTACTTAAGAGGAAGAAAACTTTACTTAGCAAAATTTTCAAAAAAATCAGACTTATTTTAGTAGAGTTTATTTCAACCTGAAACTAACGCATTCCAGATCATAGTTTTAATACCCGGTACCTATAGGGTATTATAGCATAGTGCCAACCGAGAATATATGTAAAAGACAGAAGGAGAAATCTACAACACTATTAAGTATTATTAAGTATTAAGTATATATTCTTGATCAGAGTCACCAGATTTTGACATGACCGACAGTCCGTCCGTATGAAACTACTGATCTCAGAGACTATAAGAGCTAGAGCTACCAAATCTCTCCAAAGCTATACTGTCTTACATTTCTGTTAGGGAAATGAGATATGGAATACGTTACGAACGTTTTTCAAAAATATGAGTGTAATCATGGGAGATATCAGCAATAAGGTTGGAAGCCTAAAATGAATGATACTCTATAATAATAAAACCAAAGGGGGTCAAAACATGCGACCAAAATATGGGAACTTTCTCAAACAAATGCCAATGGTCCTATTTTCCTATATGGTCGATATATTTAGAAATATAGTCAAAAAATTAAACTTCGTCAAATTAAATTTAGAAATGTACACTTCTCACAAAAGTAGCAAACGAACTGGTCAACCTATGTCTTTTGCGTTGAAAAGTTATGCCTTATACCGAAAATGTAGTTTCTGTTCTTAGAAAAATGCAAAAGGACCTGCGAAGAGCCAGATCTAGCTGAGTCGGAAAACAGAGCAAGATATTTATGTCCATACAAACAAGAAGGAAATGAGTAAGGCAGTAAATTCCTCCTCTTGAAAGAAATCCTGTAGTCCGAAACGCTATAAACGCATTAATTTTTTTATATCCTTGCGCATGGTGGACATGGCTTCGGAATAGCCAGTCGAATGTTATCGACTGTGAGATACTCGGTACTCAAAGCATTGTGGGTGAAATTAAATTGTACGCGGTCATGACTAAGTGACTTTGTCTAATTATGCAAAAAAATTTATTAAAATTTGACAAATGTTAACAAATGAAGACAAATGCTGTTAGGAACATGTAAAGCAACACTAATCGGCGCTGCCAACACAAATGTAGGTGTTGTAGAAGTCTAGAAATCCGGATTTTTTTTTTTAATAATTCCCATGTTTACCAGCCGATTTCACTCAAACTTACTCACTTTTTGAGCATGTTCACAAATGTATTTATTTCATATTTATTGATATTTATTGTAATCCGACAATCACTCCAATAGCTTTGGAATAAAGTTTTCATAGTTTCCGAGGGCGGCAGTGGAACTATATTGGGAGATCCAGAATATACGCCGTTTTAGGGGTCCCAAAATAACCTGCCCGACAAATATATATATAAAGGTTGTGTAATACATATGAATAGTTGTATAATACATATGAAAAGTGTGTAGGCCGGTGCTTGTTGACCTTGGATGCTTTAGATGTTATGTGTTATGTCTTATAACTCAGCCTGTTGTCGATCAGGACGCCGGTATTTGATCACAGACCTGGATGTGTATGTTTTCTGTAATCTTTCGGCTGCCAGCACCGCCTTCGTTCTTTCCTCTGCGGGCGCAATCCTCTTGTTTCAGAGCTTGCCAAACGACCGGTCCAGGGGCTTTAGATTTATTGGCGATCAGGGCTCTCAAGACTTCCAAACTTCCTCGTGCTAAGCCAACTGCCATACTGGGTAATGTTAGTGGTTGCTGTGGTGGGAACTGTGTTAATATTATGAATCCAAATGCATTTGGTAGGTTGGGGTAGGCTGCCTGTTGAGTTTACCCATGACCATCTTGTAGGCTGGAAGCATTTGGCTTTGCCTGCCGTTATTGAGCCCTTAATGATCTTTATCCTGCCCCTGTTGCGGTTCTAGCTCCATTTTCTATTAAGGAACTGGTCGCCGTCTTTTCCCTCTTCGAATGACACTCTCCATAGCTGCATCCCAAGCTGTTCCAATATTTGCAGATATCCTTTCGGTGCAGGTATTTTCCGTTTGACCCATTGCATCCCATCACGCCAAGGTACACCTCGAAGTGTATCCTATAACATTATTGCCGACTAGCTGAGAATGATCGCTGCATGATCGCAGTAGGTGAACAGGTCCGTGGCGAAGATAAAATCGATGACTGACTTCCGGCCTGCCTTGCTGAAAGTGAATTTGTATCCCTCATTGCGGAGGCAGATATTCAGAGGGGCAAGAGCACTTAGAAGGATGGTTCTCCACTGAGTCGTTCTCTCGCTTCTCCACGTGGTAGACTATACGTTGAGTCCCTTGAGATTAGGATAGGAGAGCGTCTGATGGTCCGATGGCTTACACTCGAGATCGAGCCCTTGATGTCGCCATCGATCGTTGATCCAGCTGCAGCATTTTCATAGCTTGCAGTGAGTCGATCGTTCCCTGCGTGACGTGATAGACAACTTTCCTCTTGTTGCTCTACGTGTCTGTAATTTAAAATCCGTTGCTCGCAGATCAAGTTTGTTTAAAAATTTGACCTCGCCCACTTCCACCCTCGAATACCATGAAAATCGTATACCTATAGTCGTGATTTTACCCGATACCCACAGTTTACAAGGATATTTTAACTTAGTGTCAATCAAGAATGTATGCAACAGGTAGAATCAATCGTCCATCTCCTTCTCCTTTCTCGGGCGTGTTTTTATTTTGCGCTTCGATTTTGTATAAATCTTTATTATAAGCCACCGGGGTTTCGTTTAAAACTCCTATATTGTGTTTAATAAATATCCCGTTCACTTTGCGTGTGCACGCAGCTTATTTTGTGTATTAATATTACATTAAGTTTTGTGTTGTGATTCCTTGCTCCTTTTTCTGCACTAATCTTTCTGCTTTATTCGTTTCGCCGTTGCTGCAGCTAGACGGCTTAAGTTTACGCTTGATCTCCCGCTCTCTCGTTCTCCTTCCGCACTTAACTACTCTCTCGCTCTCTTCACTCACGTAATGGGTACAGTGATATGTCAATAAAATGACCTCAAACATTATCTATGCTGTCAAGTCCCGCAAGAACACAATTTCTGCAAAGGTGCCTAGTATCGGTTGCTGACTTTTAATTGTACGGGCCGGACGGCCGACACTTTTTTTTAAAAAACATTGGCTTGCCCTACTGCTGCGAGACTTGTCGCGACGTTGAAAGGGATGTCTTTAAAAATTGTCTTTTATGCGGCAAACCAAAAGTGGTTTTAAAGAGCTATTGATCAGTTTTCGTAAAACAAATGTTATGCTCTCAGCGCTGGATTCTCAGTTCTATGGCCTTAAACTATTGAATGAGTCCCCCAAGCGAAAAAAAACCACCGTTGGCTTGCATCATTTGGGCGAATCCCTACAATTGGTTGTAAGTCCTCAACCGCAAACTCTTTCGGCAACGCCCTTGACCCCATTATATTCAACCCTAATGATATTGCTATAAAAGATTCGGTATCCGAGTGTGCCGTGGGAGAGGCCGTACCGCCTGTTATATCCCTAGTGTCTGCTGAGGGGTCACAATTACCGACCCAACAAAACCCAATTCATACAACTCCCCCGGGGATCCAAGCCGGGACTACTGGCTGAAGTTGGTAATTCAAATACCACCAACGAACCAGATATTTCTTTCGCGTCTTTCCCCTGCTCAAACATCTGATGATGTAATCGCCAATATACAAGGCAAAACTAAAGCCGAAAAAATTAAAATATAGATTGAAAAATTAGAATGTTTTTATGCTTGGGATATTTCATCTTTCACAATAAATATCCCAAACGAACTCTTTAACACGATATGCTCTGCAAACTTCCGGCCAGAGTTTGTTGTTGTTAAAGAGTACGAAGCTAAGAAAAAGAAAGAGCGGCCTGTTGGAATAACTCTTCGAAGGCCAGCCCATATCAATGTGCCGTCTACGTCTTCCTCTTCAAAAAACTAAATAACTCCCTCCTTCTTTCCTATCAGAATGCAGAATATAAGCTCCCTAAATTGTATTTTAATATAGAACAATAAGATTTTATTGAAACCTTATTCCACATTTCGATGTCCCAAGTCAACCATGTTCGAAATTTCGTAGATGGCTTGCTTGATCTCTGCTTTGTCTCTGATCCGGCAAGACTCAGTTTGGTTAGGGTGGTGCCACTGACGCTGCCTGAGGATCCATATCATTCTACTTTCGATGGGACTATCGATATTCAGATTGCTATGGAGAATAATTCTCATCGGCCAGTTAAGAAGGTACACTGTTTTCGCAGGGTGGACTTCGAACGACTGAAAAAATTTATATCTGGATTTAATTGGTCCGGTCTATACATGTGCACTGTCATGGTTGATGCCATGGATATTTTTACAATGTTATGAATTTCTTTTTTAACGAATGTGTTCCGTTATACTATCCGTCAACCTCAAACAAGCCTCCCTGGTTTTGTAAAGATTGACTCGCCTTGAAAACATAAAGTCCAACCTCTATTCTAAACGTTCGGGATCTCCAGCTGTTCTTTCTCGCTTTGTAGTGGCTCGATTTAATTTCACCGTGCAGGGTTCAGTTCGCGCAGGACCCAAAACAGTTCTATAATTTCGTCAACACTAAGTGTAAACCTATTACACATTCTTCCTCACTTTCATTTGAAAATACAACCGCAAACAATGATCAGGCAATTGCCGATCTTTTTGCTCGAACCTAATCTTCAGTTCTAGTTTAAGCAACAGCTCACTTCTTTTGGATCTTCAACGCATCAAGCCGGTTTATTCACCGGGGCCGGATGGAATACTAGGCTGTGTGCTTAGGTATTGTGCCGAGGCCATGTGCAATCCCCTTCTAAAATTGTTTACCTTTTCTTTAGATACCTCAAAATGTTCCCTTATTTGGAAGAAATCATTAGTTATTCCTCTCCACAAAAAAGATAACAAACTGGAAGCTAACAAGTACAGAGGAATCTCCAAGTTGTCAGCCATCCCAAAACTTTTGAATACGTAATTACTCCCCATTTGTAGATTGGTAATTTCTCCATGCCAACATGATTTTATTAGAAGTAGATCAATGACATCTAACCTTCTGGAGCTCATCTCTTTCATTATAAAGGGCTTCCGAAAAAATTCGCAAACAGATGTAATTTATGC